>JAWCTZ010001289.1:0-21155 GCA_036850595.1 Rhyacichthys aspro | reverse complement strand
GTTGTGGCTGGGAAGCTGTGGTAGTTGTGGCTGGGGCAGCAGTAGTTGTTGTAGGAGCAGCTGTGGTAGTTGTAGCTGGGGCAGCAGTAGTTGTTGTAGGAGCAGCTGTGGTAGTTGTAGCTGGTGCAGCTGTTGTAGTTGTGGCTGGGGCAGTTGTTGTTGTACTTGGGGCAGCAGTAGTTGTTGTAGGAGCAGCTGTTGTAGTTGTGGCACCTGTCGTTGGGCGGGGGGGCTGTAGTTGTACTTGGGGCAGCAGTAGTTGTTGTAGGAGCAGCTGTGGTAGTTGTAGCTGGTGCAACAGTAGTTGTAGGAGAAGCTGTGGTAGTTGTAGCTGGTGCAGCTGTTGTAGTTGTGGCTGGGGCAGCTGTCGTTGTACTTGGGGCAGCAGTAATTGTTGTAGGAGTAGCTGTGGTAGTTGTAGCTGGTGCAACAGTAGTTGTTGTAGGAGAAGCTGTGGTAGTTGTAGCTGGTGCAACAGTAGTAGTAGGAGAAGCTGTGTTAGTTGTAGCTGGTGCAACAGTAGTAGTAGGAGTAGCTGTGGTAGTTTTAGCTGGTGCAACAGTAGTTGTTGTAGGAGAAGCTGTGTTAGTTGTAGCTGGTGCAACAGTAGTTGTAGGAGAAGCTGTGTTAGTTGTAGCTGGTGCAACAGTAGTAGTAGGAGAAGCTGTGGTAGTTGTAGCTTGTGCAGCTGTTGTAGTTGTGGCTGGGGCAGCTGTCGTTGTACTTGGGGCAGCAGTAATTGTTGTAGGAGTAGCTGTTGTAGTTTTAGCTGGTGCAACAGTAGTTGTAGGAGAAGCTGTGGTAGTTGTAGCTGGTGCAGCTGTTGTAGTTGTGGCTGGGGCAGCTGTCGTTGTACTTGGGGCAGCAGTAGTTGTTGTAGGAGCAGCTGTTGTAGTTGTGGCTGGGGCAGCTGTCGTTGTACTTGGGGCAGCAGTAGTTGTTGTAGGAGAAGCTGTGGTAGTTGTGGCTGGGGCAGCAGAAGTTGTTGTATGAGAAGCTGTGGTAGTTGTAGCTGGGGTAGCAGTAGTTGTTGTAGGAGCAGCTGTTGTAGTTGTGGCTGGGGCAGCTGTCGTTGTACTTGAGGCAGCAGTAGTTGTTGTAGGAGAAGCTGTGGTAGTTGTAGCTGGTGCAACAGTAGTTGTAGTTGGAGCAGCTGTTGTAGTTGAGGGTGGGGCAGCTGATGTTGTAGTTGGGGCAGCAGTAGTTGTTGTAGGAGAAGCTGTGGTAGTTGTAGCTGGTGCAGCTGTTGTATTTGTGGCTGGGGCAGTTGTTGTACTTGGGGCAGTAGTAGTTGTTGTAGAAGCAGCTGTTGTAGTTGTGGCTGGGGCAGTAGTCGTTGTTGTAGGAGCAGCTGTTGTAGTTGTGGCTGGGGCAGCAGCAGTTGTTGTATGAGAAGCTGTGGTAGTTGTGGCTGGGGCAGCAGTAGTTGTTGTAGGAGAAGCTGTGGTAGTTGTAGCTGGTGCAGCTGTTGTAGTTGTGGCTGGGGCAGTTGTTGTTGTACTTGGGGCAGTAGTAGTTGTTGTAGGAGCAGCTGTTGTAGTTGTAGCTGGGGCAGCAGTAGTTGTTGTAGGAGCAGCTGTGGTAGTTGTAGCTGGTGCAACAGTAGTTGTAGTTGGAGCAGCTGTTGTAGTTGAGGGTGGGGCAGCTGATGTTGTAGTTGGGGCAGCAGTAGTTGTTGTAGGAGAAGCTGTGGTAGTTGTAGCTGGTGCAACAGTAGTTGTTGTAGGAGCAGCTGTGGTAGTTGTAGCTGGTGCAGCTGTTGTCGTTGTGGCTGGGGCAGTTGTTGTTGTACTTGAGGCAGCAGTCATTGTTGTAGGAGAAGCTGTGGTAGTTGTGGCTGGGGCAGCAGTAGTTGTTGTAGGAGCAGCAGCTGTAGTTGTTATTGCCCCTTTCCCTGTGGTAGCTTGAGCAACTATTGTGGAGGTAAAAAGTGTTATTGCAAAAAACAATGAAATATTTTGTTGCTTAAATTAAAACTATAAACGATTCATCATTAACTTGGTGATTTCCTATGTTCCATGTAATCTTTTACAGTTCAGGTTTCAGAGCATATGGTGCAAATGAAACAATTAAGCACTTTAGCTCAACTTTACTGTTTTTAAATGTGCTATACAACCCAACTGGCTTGGCAATTCGAAAATGAAACTACATTTTTTTGTTTTGTTTTGTTTTTTTCAGTTACCTGATGATAGATTGTCATTTTTTTCTTTTTTCAGTTTTATTACTTCCAAATTGAGACTGCAGAAATGATAAATTAAGATAAAAGAAATCTAAACAATTTTCTGTATTTCCTTTTTCTTGCAATTTGCGATGTGGGCTGTACCATTAGCGCAGGGATATTACATTTACATTAAAATAGTTCTAAAATCACATTATTTACACCATTTCCAGACCCTACTGATGGATATAAACCTTGCTTGAACATAATGTTAAATTTTAATAAATTAGGCCAATATACCGTATTAGGTATTTTTATTTATATATTAATTCACATATCAATATTGATATATTCATTGATATGTTAATTAACATCCCTACTGGCCACACGGTGCATACAGACATCCCTTAATGTACCGTGTAGGGGCACAGACCTTCCCCTCCCATACAAGACAAATAATACATGGTTCTTTATGTAACATCTCATCTCCCAATTCTATAAAAAAATAAGTGAATAAAAATACATTTATATATTTAATAGTAATAAACTCATTAAAAGATATTTTAAAAGACAAGATTTTAAAGATGTATATTCTGCATACCTGGGGCAGCAGGGTCTACGTGTATTACACAATTGAAAATATTCATACTACAAGTTAAAAATATACTTGATAGATATGATGACTTACCGACAAGAATCAGGACCACTGATAGTACAGGTCCACGACCCATCTTTTCTTTCTGGAAATGTTTTTTTAAAAGTACATGTCAGTATTCAAATAATTGAGACAAATACATTATCGTGTATTATTGTTTTTCTTTTGAAATTAAATGAAATTAAAGTTTAAAGAAAAGGGACAAACACTGTCAGTTTGGTAGTGCACATTTAAATTCCTTAAAATCTAGTTTGTTTTTACTGTTCCCTCAAATCTTTATTTTTTTAATTATGTCTTTTAGAATCTTATTTAAATACATCCAAACTGGTAGAAAATTGGTCTACGGCTGCTCTGAACTTTGCTTCATCCCATGAAAGGCAAGACAATAATGAATAAAGCTGATAAACAGCCAGACAGTTAAACACAAGCAAATAATTAGTGTATTTAGAGTTTAATATCAGCTGTTAATGTTACTTACGGAAATAGAGCAATAAAGCTGGTGCAGTTTTCTTCTACTTGTTTCTTGCTTAATCCGGCCACCTAAGCCACCTATCACCTATGGTGTCTATCAAAGTCTTCTTGGCCCTTTTATATTGTAATAAAATAAAGAGCATGTGACGTCCACTTGGTGATACATCTATCTGAAATGTCATAACTTCAAGTCTTCAAAAGCTTTGTGTTTTCAGTCAGTCATTCTTGGCTTTGTGACATCAAGGCACTCCCTCCAAAACATCTTTTGGTATTCCTGACTAAATGAAATAGTTGTCTACCATTGTAACAATGGGTAAAGGCAGACTGTAAGAAGTATTTGATATGTATTTGTTATCACAGTAAACTGTGATAACAAATGTATTACTTCTTCCTATCTTCCTTAATGGAAATGTGATTATTGTTTTAATCTCAGGAGTCACAGTAGTTACTCTTTCTGGGTGAGTTAGGGCAACTCAGACTGATGCTATGAAAACACAGTATTACAGCTATGTAATGACAATTTAATATGTTTAAAATCCATTATTTTTTTTACAATGTAAATCTCAGTCAGTCAGTCACAGGATTTAAAATTTTAATTAAATTGTAACCTTCAATTGAAATTCATAGCTTTTGCAGCAGGCACTTTCTTTCTCCACAGTCTGTATAATTAGATATATGTTAATCCTTCATCATAATATACAATACAATTCAATATAACATAATATATAATAGTATAATATGTAATAAATAAATAAATGAATAATGCAAAAAAAAAAAAGGTAGACAGTGTATCCTCCTGGAAGTTAAATTGTATTAACGTGTTTATTAATTTGGATATTAGAATGGGTGGGACAATGCATTTTGTGTCAAATCCGAATCAGTTACAGTAGCATCTGTGGTATAATAAATATAGATAACTGTAATCTAATACAAACAGCAATCCAGCACCATCATGTGTTTGGTTGTTTAGCTCAGTTTAATTTTACGTTCCAGTAGATGGCACTACATCATTATCTAAACTCTTATTCAAATCCACAGTCTGAACAGGTTTGTGGTTAGAAACCTTGAACAACCTCAATGTATTTAAATAACCTATTAAAAGTCATACATGCCAGGCAGATACATTTTATATAATAATCTTTTATTGTTCTGATTGTTAAGCATTGTCAGATCTTTACAGACTCCATTCACAATTACAGATATATAATAAATAGACAGTGCAGGGTACATTGTTAAAAAGGGAGAATTTTCCTTCATTTAGAAAAACTTTGATTAAATAATATTTCTGTTCTGATTTAACATATGAATAAATATACAACCATGAATATAAGAAAATAAAGAATGTCAACAGAATAATTAAATTAACTATTGCTGTGCAGAATCAAATATAAATCTAGCTCTTTTTATAAATAACAGTAAATCATCATCATCATCAGATTAAATTATTGCATGTGTTAATTAATTAAGATAACATTTACACCATAACTCCTGAGCTATACAATTAAATCACATATTAATTAGCATTAAATTAACACTGACCACATTGTCTGATACTGATACTCCTGATTTTATTGCTGGCATGACAGTAGCCATGTCAGTACCACCAGGAAAGAGGCAGTGACAAGACTGATCTCATGGTGAACTCCACCTGACACTGTAATAAAAAAAAATATATGTATTAGGGAATTGAAAATTTAATGTGTTTCAGTGTTTAAAGAGAGTTTTGGTTTGCTTACTTGTGCTGTTTGATGTTGAGTTTGTAGTGGTTAGCTGCGGGGTACTTGTTGTGGTTGAAGTACTTGTGGTTGTAGAAGAAACAGTTGTGGTTGTAGCGGTTGTCGTTGAAGTGGTTGTGGTTGTAGCAGCTGGATGTGGGCTTTCTGTAATTATGTGAAAATATGAAGTTACCATAAGCTACCCCACATGTTACATTACACTACTTAGAGTTGGTAATAGTAACATACTGGCATATTTAGTACATGGTTGCATGGTTTTGACTTACCTACAACTGAAGCTGAGCTTATTGATACCTCGGTTTCTGTGCCGAGGTCGTTGGGGGCATTAACAAATGTATCAGAGACAGTCTGATCTGGAGGAAGTTGTGAGAGTGGAACATTTGGTTTAGCTTCAACCACGACTTCTGCTTCAACAGTGGTGTCTGGGACAGTGTTCTTGTTCTTCTTTGGCCTGTAAAAAAAGAACAAAAAGAAAAGATGAGGACAACAAAAGTAACAATTGTACTGAATAGAAAATAATTTATTTATTAAACTGATGAGATAGTGGTAGAAAATACTTACTTAAATGATTTAACATGGCAGCGGCGATACCAGACAAACTTTTTGCAGACTTGGTCACACTGTAAGGTCAAAAACATTGTTATTGATGTATAACAGCAAAGTAAAGGTAAAAAAGACGTGAACAAGTCAGACGTACAGTTTTCTTAGTTTTCTCGACAAGGTCTTTGTAACGCTGGCTGTTTGTGTCACTCAGGTCAGAATGGTAAAGTTCTGCATACGACAACTGAACGGTGTATGAAAGACCACTTATTTCCACAGTAGATGAGGCTGGAGCTGTGGTTGTAGTACTTGTTGTTGTAGTAGTTGTGGTTGTAGCGGCTGGATGTGGGCTTTCTGTAATTATGTAAACATATGAAGTTACCACAAAACAATATTCTCAACTTCTTTGAAATGTTACATACAAAGTGTACAAGATGATCACGAAACGAACATCAAAAGGTTCTATCCTCTTGATTTTTCAGTATTTTACCAGTACAATTATGTAATACATAATTATATAATTAGATACTATTGAGAGTTGTGAATAGTAACATACAGGTATATTTAGTACACAGTATAGTTTTAACTTACTTATCACTGCAGCTGAGTTTATTACTACACTGGTCCCTGTGTTGTTGTTGTTGTTGGCATTAACAAAAGCATCAGAGACAGTCTGATCTGGAGGAAGTTGTGAGAGTGGAACATTTGGTTTAGCTTCAACCACGACTTCTGCTTCAACAGTGGTGTCTGGGACAGTGTTGTTGTTCTTTGGCCTGTAAAAAAAGAACAAAAAGAAAAGGTGAGGACAACAAAAGTAACTATTGTACTGAATAGAAAATAATTTATTCATTAAACTGATGAGATATTGTTAGAAAATACTTACTTAAATAATTTAACATGGCAACGGTGATACCAGCCAAACTTTTTGCAGACTTGGTCACACTGTAAGGTCAAAAACATTGTTATTGATGTATAACAGCAAAGTAAAGGTAAAAAAGACGAGAACAAGTCAGACGTACAGTTTTCTTAGTTTTCTCGTCGAGGTCTTTGTAACGTTGGCTGTTTGTGTCACTCAGGTCAGAATGGTAAAGTTCTGCATACGACAACTGAACGGTGTATGAAAGACCACTTATTTCCACAGTAGATGAGGCTGGAGCTGTGGTTGAAGTACTTGTTGTTGTAGTAGTTGTGGTTGTAGCGGCTGGATGTGGGCTTTCTGTAATTATGTAAAAATATGAAGTTACCACAAAAAATGTTCTGTACATATTTTTCAGTGTTTTGAAATGAGAATTATGTAATATATATTCATTGAAATTACATATAATTATAGAATTAGATACTATTGAGAGTTGTTAATAGTAACATACAGGTATATTTAGTACACAGTATAGTTTTAACTTACTTATCACTGCAGCTGAGTTTATTACTACACTGGTCCCTGTGTTGTTGTTGTTGTTGGCATTAACAAAAGCATCAGAGACAGTCTGATCTGGAGGAAGTTGTGAGAGTGGAACATTTGGTTTAGCTTCAACCACGACTTCTGCTTCAACAGTGGCGTCTGGGACAGTGTTGTTGTTCTTTGGCCTGTAAAAAAAGAACAAAAAGAAAAGGTGAGGACAACACAAACAACTATTGTGCTGTATTAAAATACATACATCAGTTAAACTGATGAGATATTATTAGAAAATACTTACTTAAATAATTTAACATGGCAACGGTGATACCAGCCAAACTTTTTGCAGACTTGGTCACACTGTAAGGTCAAAAACATTGTTATTGATGTATAACAGCAAAGTAAAGGTAAAAAAGACGAGAACAAGTCAGACGTACAGTTTTCTTAGTTTTCTCGACAAGGTCTTTGTAACGCTGGCTGTTTGTGTCACTCAGGTCAGAATGGTAAAGTTCTGCATACGACAACTGAACGGTGTATGAAAGACCACTTATTTCCACAGTAGATGAGGCTGGAGCTGTGGTTGAAGTACTTGTTGTTGAAGTAGTTGTGGTTGTAGCGGCTGGATGTGGGCTTTCTGTAATTATGTAAAAATATGAAGTTACCACAAAACAATGTTCCCAACTTCTTTGAAATGTTACATACAAAGTGTACAAGATGATCACGAAACGAACATCAAAAGGTTCTATCCTCTTGATTATTCAGTATTTTACCAGTACAATTATGTAATACATAATTATATAATTAGATACTATTGAGAGTTGTGAATAGTAACATACAGGTATATTTAGTACACAGTATAGTTTTAACTTACTTATCACTGCAGCTGAGTTTATTACTACACTGGTCCCTGTGTTGTTGTTGTTGTTGGCATTAACAAAAGCATCAGAGACAGTCTGATCTGGAGGAAGTTGTGAGAGTGGAACATTTGGTTTAGCTTCAACCACGACTTCTGCTTCAACAGTGGCGTCTGGGACAGTGTTGTTGTTCTTTGGCCTGTAAAAAAAGAACAAAAAGAAAAGGTGAGGACAACAAAAGTAACTATTGTACTGAATAGAAAATAATTTATTCATTAAACTGATGAGATATTGTTAGAAAGTACTTACTTAAATAATTTAACATGGCAACGGTGATACCAGCCAAACTTTTTGCAGACTTGGTCACACTGTAAGGTCAAAAACATTGTTATTGATGTATAACAGCAAAGTAAAGGTAAAAAAGACGAGAACAAGTCAGACGTACAGTTTTCTTAGTTTTCTCGACAAGGTCTTTGTAACGTTGGCTGTTTGTGTCACTCAGGTCAGAACGGTAAAGTTCTGCATACGACAACTGAACGGTGTATGAAAGACCACTTATTTCCACAGTAGATGAGGCTGGAGCTGTGGTTGAAGTACTTGTTGTTGAAGTAGTTGTGGTTGTAGCGGCTGGATGTGGGCTTTCTGTAATTATGTAAAAATATGAAGTTACCACAAAAAATGGTCTGTACATATTTTTCAGTGTTTTGAAATGAGAATTATGTAATATATATTCATTGAAATTACATATAATTATAGAATTAGATACTATTGAGAGTTGTTAATAGTAACATACAGGTATATTTAGTACACAGTATAGTTTTAACTTACTTATCACTGCAGCTGAGTTTATTACTACACTGGTCCCTGTGTTGTTGTTGTTGTTGGCATTAACAAAAGCATCAGAGACAGTCTGATCTGGAGGAAGTTGTGAGAGTGGAACATTTGGTTTAGCTTCAACCACGACTTCTGCTTCAACAGTGGCGTCTGGGACAGTGTTGTTGTTCTTTGGCCTGTAAAAAAAGAACAAAAAGAAAAGGTGAGGACAACACAAACAACTATTGTGCTGTATTAAAATACATACATCAGTTAAACTGATGAGATATTATTAGAAAATACTTACTTAAATAATTTAACATGGCAACGGTGATACCAGCCAAACTTTTTGCAGACTTGGTCACACTGTAAGGTCAAAAACATTGTTATTGATGTATAACAGCAAAGTAAAGGTAAAAAAGACGAGAACAAGTCAGACGTACAGTTTTCTTAGTTTTCTCGTCGAGGTCTTTGTAACGCTGGCTGTTTGTGTCACTCAGGTCAGAATGGTAAAGTTCTGCATACGACAACTGAACGGTGTATGAAAGACCACTTATTTCCACAGTAGATGAGGCTGGAGCTGTGGTTGAAGTACTTGTTGTTGAAGTAGTTGTGGTTGTAGCGGCTGGATGTGGGCTTTCTGTAATTATGTAAAAATATGAAGTTACCACAAAAAATGTTCTGTACATATTTTTCAGTGTTTTGAAATGAGAATTATGTAATATATATTCATTGAAATTACATATAATTATAGAATTAGATACTATTGAGAGTTGTTAATAGTAACATACAGGTATATTTAGTACACAGTATAGTTTTAACTTACTTATCACTGCAGCTGAGTTTATTACTACACTGGTCCCTGTGTTGTTGTTGTTGTTGGCATTAACAAAAGCATCAGAGACAGTCTGATCTGGAGGAAGTTGTGAGAGTGGAACATTTGGTTTAGCTTCAACCACGACTTCTGCTTCAACAGTGGTGTCTGGGACAGTGTTGTTGTTCTTTGGCCTGTAAAAAAAGAACAAAAAGAAAAGGTGAGGACAACAAAAGTAACTATTGTACTGAATAGAAAATAATTTATTCATTAAACTGATGAGATATTGTTAGAAAATACTTACTTAAATAATTTAACATGGCAACGGTGATACCAGCCAAACTTTTTGCAGACTTGGTCACACTGTAAGGTCAAAAACATTGTTATTGATGTATAACAGCAAAGTAAAGGTAAAAAAGACGAGAACAAGTCAGACGTACAGTTTTCTTAGTTTTCTCGTCGAGGTCTTTGTAACGTTGGCTGTTTGTGTCACTCAGGTCAGAATGGTAAAGTTCTGCATACGACAACTGAACGGTGTATGAAAGACCACTTATTTCCACAGTAGATGAGGCTGGAGCTGTGGTTGAAGTACTTGTTGTTGTAGTAGTTGTGGTTGTAGCGGCTGGATGTGGGCTTTCTGTAATTATGTAAAAATATGAAGTTACCACAAAAAATGTTCTGTACATATTTTTCAGTGTTTTGAAATGAGAATTATGTAATATATATTCATTGAAATTACATATAATTATAGAATTAGATACTATTGAGAGTTGTTAATAGTAACATACAGGCATATTTAGTACACAGTATAGTTTTAACTTACTTATCACTGCAGCTGAGTTTATTACTACACTGGTCCCTGTGTTGTTGTTGTTGTTGGCATTAACAAAAGCATCAGAGACAGTCTGATCTGGAGGAAGTTGTGAGAGTGGAACATTTGGTTTAGCTTCAACCACGACTTCTGCTTCAACAGTGGCGTCTGGGACAGTGTTGTTGTTCTTTGGCCTGTAAAAAAAGAACAAAAAGAAAAGGTGAGGACAACACAAACAACTATTGTGCTGTATTAAAATACATACATCAGTTAAACTGATGAGATATTATTAGAAAATACTTACTTAAATAATTTAACATGGCAACGGTGATACCAGCCAAACTTTTTGCAGACTTGGTCACACTGTAAGGTCAAAAACATTGTTATTGATGTATAACAGCAAAGTAAAGGTAAAAAAGACGAGAACAAGTCAGACGTACAGTTTTCTTAGTTTTCTCGACAAGGTCTTTGTAACGCTGGCTGTTTGTGTCACTCAGGTCAGAATGGTAAAGTTCTGCATACGACAACTGAACGGTGTATGAAAGACCACTTATTTCCACAGTAGATGAGGCTGGAGCTGTGGTTGTAGTACTTGTTGTTGAAGTAGTTGTGGTTGTAGCGGCTGGATGTGGGCTTTCTGTAATTATGTAAAAATATGAAGTTACCACAAAACAATATTCCCAACTTCTTTGAAATGTTACATACAAAGTGTACAAGATGATCACGAAACGAACATCAAAAGGTTCTATCCTCTTGATTATTCAGTATTTTACCAGTACAATTATGTAATACATAATTATATAATTAGATACTATTGAGAGTTGTGAATAGTAACATACAGGTATATTTAGTACACAGTATAGTTTTAACTTACTTATCACTGCAGCTGAGTTTATTACTACACTGGTCCCTGTGTTGTTGTTGTTGTTGGCATTAACAAAAGCATCAGAGACAGTCTGATCTGGAGGAAGTTGTGAGAGTGGAACATTTGGTTTAGCTTCAACCACGACTTCTGCTTCAACAGTGGTGTCTGGGACAGTGTTGTTGTTCTTTGGCCTGTAAAAAAAGAACAAAAAGAAAAGGTGAGGACAACAAAAGTAACTATTGTACTGAATAGAAAATAATTTATTCATTAAACTGATGAGATATTGTTAGAAAGTACTTACTTAAATAATTTAACATGGCAACGGTGATACCAGCCAAACTTTTTGCAGACTTGGTCACACTGTAAGGTCAAAAACATTGTTATTGATGTATAACAGCAAAGTAAAGGTAAAAAAGACGAGAACAAGTCAGACGTACAGTTTTCTTAGTTTTCTCGTCGAGGTCTTTGTAACGTTGGCTGTTTGTGTCACTCAGGTCAGAATGGTAAAGTTCTGCATACGACAACTGAACGGTGTATGAAAGACCACTTATTTCCACAGTAGATGAGGCTGGAGCTGTGGTTGAAGTACTTGTTGTTGTAGTAGTTGTGGTTGTAGCGGCTGGATGTGGGCTTTCTGTAATTATGTAAAAATATGAAGTTACCACAAAAAATGTTCTGTACATATTTTTCAGTGTTTTGAAATGAGAATTATGTAATATATATTCATTGAAATTACATATAATTATAGAATTAGATACTATTGAGAGTTGTTAATAGTAACATACAGGTATATTTAGTACACAGTATAGTTTTAACTTACTTATCACTGCAGCTGAGTTTATTACTACACTGGTCCCTGTGTTGTTGTTGTTGTTGGCATTAACAAAAGCATCAGAGACAGTCTGATCTGGAGGAAGTTGTGAGAGTGGAACATTTGGTTTAGCTTCAACCACGACTTCTGCTTCAACAGTGGCGTCTGGGACAGTGTTGTTGTTCTTTGGCCTGTAAAAAAAGAACAAAAAGAAAAGGTGAGGACAACACAAACAACTATTGTGCTGTATTAAAATACATACATCAGTTAAACTGATGAGATATTATTAGAAAATACTTACTTAAATAATTTAACATGGCAACGGTGATACCAGCCAAACTTTTTGCAGACTTGGTCACACTGTAAGGTCAAAAACATTGTTATTGATGTATAACAGCAAAGTAAAGGTAAAAAAGACGAGAACAAGTCAGACGTACAGTTTTCTTAGTTTTCTCGACAAGGTCTTTGTAACGTTGGCTGTTTGTGTCACTCAGGTCAGAACGGTAAAGTTCTGCATACGACAACTGAACGGTGTATGAAAGACCACTTATTTCTACAGTAGATGAGGCTGGAGCTGTGGTTGAAGTACTTGTTGTTGAAGTAGTTGTGGTTGTAGCGGCTGGATGTGGGCTTTCTGTAATTATGTAAACATATGAAGTTACCACAAAACAATATTCCCAACTTCTTTGAAATGTTACATACAAAGTGTACAAGATGATCACGAAACGAACATCAAAAGGTTCTATCCTCTTGATTATTCAGTATTTTACCAGTACAATTATGTAATACATAATTATATAATTAGATACTATTGAGAGTTGTGAATAGTAACATACAGGTATATTTAGTACACAGTATAGTTTTAACTTACTTATCACTGCAGCTGAGTTTATTACTACACTGGTCCCTGTGTTGTTGTTGTTGTTGGCATTAACAAAAGCATCAGAGACAGTCTGATCTGGAGGAAGTTGTGAGAGTGGAACATTTGGTTTAGCTTCAACCACGACTTCTGCTTCAACAGTGGCGTCTGGGACAGTGTTGTTGTTCTTTGGCCTGTAAAAAAAGAACAAAAAGAAAAGGTGAGGACAACACAAACAACTATTGTGCTGTATTAAAATACATACATCAGTTAAACTGATGAGATATTATTAGAAAATACTTACTTAAATAATTTAACATGGCAACGGTGATACCAGCCAAACTTTTTGCAGACTTGGTCACACTGTAAGGTCAAAAACATTGTTATTGATGTATAACAGCAAAGTAAAGGTAAAAAAGACGAGAACAAGTCAGACGTACAGTTTTCTTAGTTTTCTCGACAAGGTCTTTGTAACGCTGGCTGTTTGTGTCACTCAGGTCAGAATGGTAAAGTTCTGCATACGACAACTGAACGGTGTATGAAAGACCACTTATTTCCACAGTAGATGAGGCTGGAGCTGTGGTTGTAGTACTTGTTGTTGTAGTAGTTGTGGTTGTAGCGGCTGGATGTGGGCTTTCTGTAATTATGTAAAAATATGAAGTTACCACAAAAAATGTTCTGTACATATTTTTCAGTGTTTTGAAATGAGAATTATGTAATATATATTCATTGAAATTACATATAATTATAGAATTAGATACTATTGAGAGTTGTTAATAGTAACATACAGGTATATTTAGTACACAGTATAGTTTTAACTTACTTATCACTGCAGCTGAGTTTATTACTACACTGGTCCCTGTGTTGTTGTTGTTGTTGGCATTAACAAAAGCATCAGAGACAGTCTGATCTGGAGGAAGTTGTGAGAGTGGAACATTTGGTTTAGCTTCAACCACGACTTCTGCTTCAACAGTGGTGTCTGGGACAGTGTTGTTGTTCTTTGGCCTGTAAAAAAAGAACAAAAAGAAAAGGTGAGGACAACAAAAGTAACTATTGTACTGAATAGAAAATAATTTATTCATTAAACTGATGAGATATTGTTAGAAAATACTTACTTAAATAATTTAACATGGCAACGGTGATACCAGCCAAACTTTTTGCAGACTTGGTCACACTGTAAGGTCAAAAACATTGTTATTGATGTATAACAGCAAAGTAAAGGTAAAAAAGACGAGAACAAGTCAGACGTACAGTTTTCTTAGTTTTCTCGTCGAGGTCTTTGTAACGTTGGCTGTTTGTGTCACTCAGGTCAGAATGGTAAAGTTCTGCATACGACAACTGAACGGTGTATGAAAGACCACTTATTTCCACAGTAGATGAGGCTGGAGCTGTGGTTGAAGTACTTGTTGTTGTAGTAGTTGTGGTTGTAGCGGCTGGATGTGGGCTTTCTGTAATTATGTAAAAATATGAAGTTACCACAAAAAATGTTCTGTACATATTTTTCAGTGTTTTGAAATGAGAATTATGTAATATATATTCATTGAAATTACATATAATTATAGAATTAGATACTATTGAGAGTTGTTAATAGTAACATACAGGTATATTTAGTACACAGTATAGTTTTAACTTACTTATCACTGCAGCTGAGTTTATTACTACACTGGTCCCTGTGTTGTTGTTGTTGTTGGCATTAACAAAAGCATCAGAGACAGTCTGATCTGGAGGAAGTTGTGAGAGTGGAACATTTGGTTTAGCTTCAACCACGACTTCTGCTTCAACAGTGGCGTCTGGGACAGTGTTGTTGTTCTTTGGCCTGTAAAAAAAGAACAAAAAGAAAAGGTGAGGACAACACAAACAACTATTGTGCTGTATTAAAATACATACATCAGTTAAACTGATGAGATATTATTAGAAAATACTTACTTAAATAATTTAACATGGCAACGGTGATACCAGCCAAACTTTTTGCAGACTTGGTCACACTGTAAGGTCAAAAACATTGTTATTGATGTATAACAGCAAAGTAAAGGTAAAAAAGACGAGAACAAGTCAGACGTACAGTTTTCTTAGTTTTCTCGACAAGGTCTTTGTAACGTTGGCTGTTTGTGTCACTCAGGTCAGAACGGTAAAGTTCTGCATACGACAACTGAACGGTGTATGAAAGACCACTTATTTCCACAGTAGATGAGGCTGGAGCTGTGGTTGTAGTACTTGTTGTTGAAGTAGTTGTGGTTGTAGCGGCTGGATGTGGGCTTTCTGTAATTATGTAAACATATGAAGTTACCACAAAACAATATTCCCAACTTCTTTGAAATGTTACATACAAAGTGTACAAGATGATCACGAAACGAACATCAAAAGGTTCTATCCTCTTGATTATTCAGTATTTTACCAGTACAATTATGTAATACATAATTATATAATTAGATACTATTGAGAGTTGTGAATAGTAACATACAGGTATATTTAGTACACAGTATAGTTTTAACTTACTTATCACTGCAGCTGAGTTTATTACTACACTGGTCCCTGTGTTGTTGTTGTTGTTGGCATTAACAAAAGCATCAGAGACAGTCTGATCTGGAGGAAGTTGTGAGAGTGGAACATTTGGTTTAGCTTCAACCACGACTTCTGCTTCAACAGTGGTGTCTGGGACAGTGTTGTTGTTCTTTGGCCTGTAAAAAAAGAACAAAAAGAAAAGGTGAGGACAACAAAAGTAACTATTGTACTGAATAGAAAATAATTTATTCATTAAACTGATGAGATATTGTTAGAAAGTACTTACTTAAATAATTTAACATGGCAACGGTGATACCAGCCAAACTTTTTGCAGACTTGGTCACACTGTAAGGTCAAAAACATTGTTATTGATGTATAACAGCAAAGTAAAGGTAAAAAAGACGAGAACAAGTCAGACGTACAGTTTTCTTAGTTTTCTCGTCGAGGTCTTTGTAACGCTGGCTGTTTGTGTCACTCAGGTCAGAATGGTAAAGTTCTGCATACGACAACTGAACGGTGTATGAAAGACCACTTATTTCCACAGTAGATGAGGCTGGAGCTGTGGTTGTAGTACTTGTTGTTGTAGTAGTTGTGGTTGTAGCGGCTGGATGTGGGCTTTCTGTAATTATGTAAAAATATGAAGTTACCACAAAAAATGGTCTGTACATATTTTTCAGTGTTTTGAAATGAGAATTATGTAATATATATTCATTGAAATTACATATAATTATAGAATTAGATACTATTGAGAGTTGTTAATAGTAACATACAGGTATATTTAGTACACAGTATAGTTTTAACTTACTTATCACTGCAGCTGAGTTTATTACTACACTGGTCCCTGTGTTGTTGTTGTTGTTGGCATTAACAAAAGCATCAGAGACAGTCTGATCTGGAGGAAGTTGTGAGAGTGGAACATTTGGTTTAGCTTCAACCACGACTTCTGCTTCAACAGTGGCGTCTGGGACAGTGTTGTTGTTCTTTGGCCTGTAAAAAAAGAACAAAAAGAAAAGGTGAGGACAACACAAACAACTATTGTGCTGTATTAAAATACATACATCAGTTAAACTGATGAGATATTATTAGAAAATACTTACTTAAATAATTTAACATGGCAACGGTGATACCAGCCAAACTTTTTGCAGACTTGGTCACACTGTAAGGTCAAAAACATTGTTATTGATGTATAACAGCAAAGTAAAGGTAAAAAAGACGAGAACAAGTCAGACGTACAGTTTTCTTAGTTTTCTCGTCGAGGTCTTTGTAACGCTGGCTGTTTGTGTCACTCAGGTCAGAATGGTAAAGTTCTGCATACGACAACTGAACGGTGTATGAAAGACCACTTATTTCCACAGTAGATGAGGCTGGAGCTGTGGTTGAAGTACTTGTTGTTGAAGTAGTTGTGGTTGTAGCGGCTGGATGTGGGCTTTCTGTAATTATGTAAAAATATGAAGTTACCACAAAACAATATTCCCAACTTCTTTGAAATGTTACATACAAAGTGTACAAGATGATCACGAAACGAACATCAAAAGGTTCTATCCTCTTGATTATTCAGTATTTTACCAGTACAATTATGTAATACATAATTATATAATTAGATACTATTGAGAGTTGTGAATAGTAACATACAGGTATATTTAGTACACAGTATAGTTTTAACTTACTTATCACTGCAGCTGAGTTTATTACTACACTGGTCCCTGTGTTGTTGTTGTTGTTGGCATTAACAAAAGCATCAGAGACAGTCTGATCTGGAGGAAGTTGTGAGAGTGGAACATTTGGTTTAGCTTCAACCACGACTTCTGCTTCAACAGTGGTGTCTGGGACAGTGTTGTTGTTCTTTGGCCTGTAAAAAAAGAACAAAAAGAAAAGGTGAGGACAACAAAAGTAACTATTGTACTGAAAAGAAAATAATTTATTCATTAAACTGATGAGATATTGTTAGAAAGTACTTACTTAAATAATTTAACATGGCAACGGTGATACCAGCCAAAGTTTTCGCAGACTTGGTCACACTGTAAGGTCAAAAACATTGTTATTGATGTATAACAGCAAAGTAAAGGTAAAAAAGACGAGAACAAGTCAGACGTACAGTTTTCTTAGTTTTCTCGTCGAGGTCTTTGTAACGCTGGCTGTTTGTGTCACTCAGGTCAGAATGGTAAAGTTCTGCATACGACAACTGAACGGTGTATGAAAGACCACTTATTTCTACAGTAGATGAGGCTGGAGCTGTGGTTGAAGTACTTGTTGTTGAAGTACTTGTTGTTGTAGCGGCAGTTGTAGTTGTTGGAGTAACTGTTGTAGTTGATGGAGCAGGTGTTGTGGTTGAAGCAGCTGTTGTAGTTACTGGGGCAGTTTCTGTTGTAGATGGGGATGCTGTTGTAGTTGTTGGAGCAGCTGTTGTAGTTTTTTGGGGGGCTGTTGTGGTTGAAGCAGCTGTTGTAGTTGTTTGGGAAACTGTTGATGTAGTTGGAGCAACTGTTGTAGTTGTTTTCGCAGCTGTTGGGGTTGAAGCAGCTGTAATAGTTGTTGTAGTGTCTGTTGTAGTTGTTTGGGCAGCTGTAGTGGTAGTTGGAGAAACAGTTGTAGTTGTTTGGGCGGCTGTTGTGGTTGACGCAGTTTGGGTAGTTGCTGGAGCAGCTGTTGTAGTTACTGGGGCAGTTGTTGGTGTAGATAGGGATGCTGTTGTAGTTGTCTGGGCAGCTGTTGTGATTGAAGCAGCTGTTGGAGGTTTTTGGGCTGCAGTTGTGGTAGTTGGAGCAAAAGTTGTAGTTGTTTGGGCAGATGTTGTGGAAACTGGGACAGTTGTGGTTGTAGATGGGGATGCTGTTGTAGTCTTTTGGCCGGCTGTTGTGGTTGAAGCAGCTGTTTTAGTTGCTGGAGCAGCTGTTGTAGTTACTGGGGCAGTTGTTGTTGTAGATGGGGATGCTGTTGTAGTTGTTTGGATAGCTGTTGTAGTTACTGGGGCCGTTGTTTTTGTAGATGCGGATGCTGTTGTAGTTGTTTGGGCAGCTGTTGTGGTAGTAGGAGCAACAGTTGTAGTTGTTTGTGTGGCTGTTGTGGTTGACGCAGCTGTTGTAGTTACTGGGGCAGTTATTGTTGTAGATGGGAATACTGTTGTAGTTGTTTGGGCAGCTGTTGTTGTTGAAGCAGCTGATGTAGTTGTTTGGGGGGCTGTTGTGGTTGAAGCAGATGTTGTAGTTGTTGGAGCGGCTGTTGTAGTTGTTTGGGCAGCTGTAGTGGTACTTGGAGAAACAGTTGTAGTTGTTTGGGCGGCTGTTGTGGTTGAAGCAGATGTTGTAGTTGCTGCAGCAGCTGTTGTAGTTACTGGGGCAGTTGTTGTAGATGGGAATACTGTTGTAGTTGTTTGGGCAGCTTTTGTGGTAGTTGTAGCAACAGTTGTAGTTGTTTGGGCAGACGTTGTGGTTGAAGCAGCTGTTGTAGTTGCTGGAGCAGCTGTTGTAGTTACTGGGGCAGTTGTTGTTGTAGATGGGGATGCTGTTGTAGTTGTTTGGGCAGCTTTTGTGGTTGAATCAGCAGTTGTAGTTGTCGGAGCGGCTGTGGTAGTTGTTTGGGCAGCTGTTGTGGTAGTAGGAGCAACAGGTGTAGTTGTTTGGGTGGCTGTTGTGGTTGAAGCAGCTGTTGTAGTTACTGGGGCAGTTATTGTTGTAGATGGGGATGCTGTTGTTTTTGTTTGGGCACCTGTTGTGGTTGGAGCGGCTGTTGTAGTTGTTTGGGGGGCTGTTGTGGTTGAAGCAGATGTTGTAGTTGCTGGAGCAGCTGTTGTAGTTACTGGGGCAGTTGCTGTTGTAGATGGGGATGCTGTTGTAGTTGTTTGGGCAGTTGTTGTGGTTGAAACAGCTGTTGTAGTTGTTAGAGCAGCTGTTGTAGTTACTGGGGCAGTTGATGTTGTAGATGGGGATATTGGTGTAGTTGTTTGGGCGGCTGTTGTGGTTGAAGCACCTGTTGTAGTTGTTGGAGCAGCTGTTGTAGTTATTTGAGCAGCTGTTGTGGTTGAAGCAGCTATTGTAGTTGTTTGGGCAGTTGTTGATGTTGTAGTTAAAGGAGCAGCTTTTGTAGTTACTGGGGCAGTTGTTGTTGTAGATGGGGATTCTGTTGTAGTTGTTTGGGCAGCTTTTGTAGTTGAAGCAGCTGTCGTAGATGTTGGAGCTGCTGTTGTAGTTGTTGGAGCGGCTGTTGTAGTTGTTTGGGTAGTTGTAGTGGTAGTTGGAGCAAAAGTTGTAGTTGTTTGGGCAGATGTTGTGGTTGAAGCAGCTGTTGTAGTTGTTGGGGCAGCTGTTGTTGTAGAAACTAGGGCAGTTGTGGTTGTAGATGGGGATGCTGTTGTAGTTTTGGTCAGCTGTTGTGGTTGAAGCAGCTGTTTTAGTTGCTGGAGCAGCTGTTGTAGTTACTGGGGCAGTTGTTGGTGTAGATAGGGATGCTGTTGTAGTTGTTTGGGCAGCTGTTGTGGTTGAAGCAGCTGTTGGAGTTATTTTGGCTGCAGTTGTGGTAGTTGGAGCAAAAGTTGTAGTTGTTTGGGCAGATGTTGTGGTTGAAGCAGCTGTTGTAGTCGTTGGAGCAACTGTTGTAGAAACTGGGGCAGTTGTGGTTGTAGATGGGGATGCTGTTGTAGATGTTTGGGCAGCTATTGTGGTTGAAGCATCTGTGTAGTTTAACAGACAGCTGTTGTAGTTAGTGAGGCAGTTGTTGTTGTAGATGGGGATGCTGTTGTAGTTGTTTGGGCAGCTGTTGTGGTTGAAGCAACTGTTGTAGTTTTTGGAGCAACCCTGTTGTAGTTACTGGGGCAGTTGTTGTTGTAGATGGGGATGCTGTTGTAGTTGTTTGGGCAGCTGTTGTGGGGTTTGGCGCAGCTGTTTTAGTTACTGGGGCAGTTGTTGTTGTAGATGGAGATGCTGTTGTTTTGTTTGGGCAGCTGTTGTGGTTGAAGCTGCTGTTGTAGTTACGTTTGGGGGCTGTTGTGGTTGAAGAAGCAGTGGTAGTTGTTTGGAGCAGCTGTTGTTGTAGATGGGAATACTGTTGTAGTTGTTTGAGCAACTGTTGTGGTTTGAAGCCAACTGCTTGTAGTTGTTAGAGTGGCTGTTGTAGTTGTTTGGGCAGCTGTAGTGGTTGAAGCAGATGTTGTAGTTGCTGGAGCAGCTGTTGTAGTTACTGGAGCAGTTGTTGTTGTAGATGGGGATGCTGTTGTAGTTGTTTGGGCAGCTGTTGTGGTTGAAGCAACTGTTTGTAGTTTTTGAGCAACTGTTGTAGTTACTGGGCAGTTGGTTGTAGATGGAATACTGTTGTAGTTTTGTGGGCAGCTTTTGTGGTTAGCAGCTGTTGTAGTTGCGGTGCAGGCTGTTGGAGTTACTGGGGAGCAGTTGTTGTTGTAGATGGGGATGCTGTTGTAGTTGTTTGGGCAGCTGTTGTGGTTGAAGCAGCTGTTGTAGTTGTTGGCATGGCAGCTGTTGTAGTTGTTTGGGCGTGTTGTTGTAGTAGGGGGCAGTTGTAGTTGTTTGGGCAGCTGTTGTGGTTGACTTGGCTGTTGTAGTTACTAGGGCAATTGTTGTTGTAGATGGGGATGCTGTTTTTTTTGTTTGGGCACCAGTTGTTGTTGAAGGAGCAAGTGCAGTTGTTTGGGGGCTGTTGTGGTTGAAGCAGCTGTTGTAGTTTTTGGAGCTGTTGTAGTTGGAAGGAGGCAGTGTAGTTGTTTGAGGCAGTTGTAGTGATAGTTGGAAAAGCAGTTGTAGTTGTTTGGGCAGCTGTTGTGGTTGAAGCGGATGTTGTAGTTGCTGGAGCAGCTGTTGTAGTTACTAAGGGAGTTGTTGTTAGTAGATGGGGATGCTTGTTGTAGTTGTTTGGGCAGTTGTTGT
>JAWCTZ010001288.1:0-21229 GCA_036850595.1 Rhyacichthys aspro | reverse complement strand
CAGATGGTGAATTTTTTGGTTGGCCTGTGTATTTGTGCATGTTGTGCTGTATGCATTAAGTGTGTATAATGTGATTGTGGTATCTGGCAGCTCTCAGGCTCGAGCCAAACCCAGCAGAAAGCCACAGTCTAATCTTGTTGGTTGCTAGGAACTGTCTGCACTGGAAATGGATGAGGCATACTACTCCGTATTTCCCATCAAACCGCTCACCACACTGAGCACTGATCTAATAGAACAGAGGGGTATAAATGCGCGTTTGTGGCGGAGCTATGCATTTGGATGGAAACAATCACGTCAGAACATGTGGCACTGCTGAGTGTGGTTGGGGTGAGGCAGAATGAGGCGCAGGAGGTCAAGAGCTGCCCGGAGATGAACCGAGATGATGTTTTGTCTCTGACAGCGCGCCTCAGGATGATTACAGTCATTTTCTGTTTTTTAGCGTTTGAATGATGTATCCATGTGGGGTTCTTTTTTCCAACCAATTGTCCAGTTATATTTTTTTTCATCACAAACTATTAGATATTTTACAGTGTAAATGACAAGGAACATCAGATGGCCAAGCCTTTAATAACACAGCGTCACAAGGTTGACAATTACTTTATGTGTGTGCAGTATGTGCTGTATTTGTGGTATTGGGGCTTTACCATGTAGAAGGTTATAGAATGTTTCTACCAATAGGACCCAAACAAAGTGGTCTTTTGATTCTCCTACTTCTTTTTACTATTTATGGGAACATTTATATATAACTGTTGCAAGTGTCTGGAATATTTGTGCATTTAGTAAACAAACCTTAATCTTATGTTAATGCTCTTCCATTTTATTTAAATCAAGTTACCTATGCTTTGTGTCCCTTAAATGGGCTTATGGGGTTATGTAATAGAAGTGATGAATTTATTAACTGTGCATGTCTCTGGAGACTATTTTCCACTAAGCATCTGCATCTTGGTGCTAAGCTGTAGTCACCACCTGTCAGAGCTGCGCTGCCAGAATGTGTTTCTAATAACTGCTCCATCTTAGAATCCTGGAAGATACAAGGATAACCGCCTCTCGGTGAAGAGTATAATAACTGTAAAGGGAGACTCTGACCATTTGTTCCTTACCTAAATGACATTTTACTGGAATTCATCCAATTTACATCAAAGAAAGTGAGTCTTTGTCAGAATCATGTGAGCATCAGCTGCAGCAACAACACTTTAGTTCTAATTAGTGAGGCATCCAGCTGTGAGTGGGCTTCTTTCATCCAACTGCCCACAGAGGCTTTTAGTGACAGATGATTGAAAAACATTCACACTATAGGCCACTATATACCATATAAGTGTATAGAAAAAGCAAGTAAACAGTTTTATATTTCTCTCTGAAACAAAGATGCACATGCAGAAGAATGGGTTTCCTGTTTTCCTGTTCATTTATATGAAAAATATGAATCAAAATACTGTATAAGTGTATGTTTTTAACAGAGTTAAAAAAAAAGTTAACAAAAGTAGATTAGACAATAATATCTACTAGCCAACTCCAGAGGAAGGTTCATGGCAATATGCCAAGAGTAAAAAGAACACGTCTGCTGGAATTAAAGAAACAAGCACAGGTCAATAAGTCTCACTTGGCCACTGTGAACTTTGAGAATCATGATCTAACTGAACTAGAGGGATCCTCCTGTTTTCCAAAAGTGACCTTTGTTTCCAGGTGTATAGAGCTGTCACAGTGCCAAAGTGATTGATATCACACTGCAAGGAAGAGAATAACTCCAACAGTAAAAAGGCTCAGATGAGTTTGACTGTTTTTGTATCAACTCAAAAACAGCAAGAAAATGCAGTATGTCATTGGTGACTACTGCCATTTTTAGACCTTTCCTCGTGGGCACCTCATGTGGTCCATGTGGGTAACCTGGTGCCTGTGAGCCTGTGTTGGTGACCCCTATATATTTTGATTTTATTTTAGCAAAATACCAAGCTGTAGTGAGGGTCTGCAGTGCATTGTCGTGAGTGAAGTAGTAGTTGGGGTAGTGTGATGTATAATTTAATTCTGGACTATAAATGAAAAACAACTGTAAGCACAATGATGTTTACGATAAACAGATGGAACGAATAATGCTCAATATGTTGCATAGTCCTCAAGCTGCACGTATGTGCTACATAAGCTAATATGGATCAGTGTCATTTCTATGTTTACTATAGCAACAAGCCTTGACCTTCACCCTTTTAGTGCAGGTTTTTACTGTTGTGCTTTGATTTGTATGCCTTTCCTGACAGCCTCAACAAGGCCCAAAACAGTCTGTGTATAGTTCTCAGTGTGGAGGTACACACAAACAGATCAAGGATTGTCTGAAGCAGTGACTTGTTTCCTGTAGTGTATAGTCTCTCTTGTGTATATTGACTCTGCACACACTTGGAGTCAGACCATTTCCAGTCAATAATTCAGTGGCACATACACACCACACATCATAAATCACTAAATTACTAAATCACTGAAATGGTTTATTTATGCTGACAGCTTTACATTGTTTATGCTAAATCTATCACACTTACAGTTCTTGTTTTATTCATGAATTATTCATGGTAACAACAATCATAAAACAGTTTTGGAAGTGGTTGTGGTCTTGTTGTTGTTATGGTCCTGAGCCTAATGAGCTTTTAGTGGAATGTGCACCATTAGTGGACTGAAACTAATGAGCTGTAGAGGCACTTTTAAAGGGATTATTTCGCTATTTTTCCCTGTTATAATAGTTAATATTTTGTCTTTTCTATTATGTCTTCCTTCTCTCACCCACTTGAGCCAAATCACTATTAGAGGTTTACTTCCCACAGCAATTACGTTCAGAACACAAATATTGCTATACACTTTTTTCAAATATTAAACAAAAAAAAAAAAGTGTTTATTTAAATGAATGTTTATAGCAAATTCAACTTTATTTCTAAAGCACATTTTGAAACAACCTGTTTGACCAAAGTGCTGTATGATATATAGAATAGACAAGACAATAAAATACCAATACATCAAATAAATCAAATCCGTAGAAACAATTCATAAATAAAACAGGACAATATGCTGACCGTGAAGGGACATGGAGCTGTAAAAGGGTCAAATCAAGCTAGTGAAGAGAGGTCAGGACTATGATGATATGGTCTGGTTTACAGGTTCCAATAGGAAGTCATGCAGCATCATTTTGGACCATCTGCGATTGAGACACTAAGGTCTGGCTCTCTCCATAATAAAACGTGTGGCAGTAATCAAAGTGAGTGGTGATAAAAGCATGTAAAAAGTCATTAAAATCTAAAAAGTGTTTTAGACAGGATCCTTCGCTGGAAAAAGCTTTTTGAAATCACAGTCCTCTTTACTCCTGGGTCTTTCACTAGAGACTTAACATGCTGCTACAGATGGTCCAAGGGGATCTTAGTTTTGGCTTGATGTTTATAATGACGTTTAAAAAGCTTAAGGCCAACCAGGCTTTGATGTCATCATAACAATCCAACAACATTTTTAAAGCACTACCATCATTCACTTCAGATGCAGATAGATAACAAACCTAAAGGGTAATAAATACAAAGAAATAACAACTGGGCCAAATATTAGGCCTTGGGTAACCACCAAAGTTGACCATGAAGCACCTGTCTGGACTGTACCACACACCCACACAGTGCTTAAGGCCAGAGATGAGGATGCTGTGGTCAACTGTAGCAAATGCAGCTGTGAGTCAGGTGCAACCAAAGGATCTTTAAAAACTCAAACTCAAAAAGTGCTAATTCAACACCGTGAAAGGTTTAAATCTGGCTGGAACACCTCGAATGGTTCCCTAGAGATATGACGATAGTTGGAGAGTATGAGGGCATATAGCAGGTAATATTTTTATTTAATATTTATTCAGTCTTATTGCAGATGAAGATTAGAAGAGCACCAAGATTGAATTTCCCCTAGGGGATTAATAAAGTGTTTTTTGATTTGATTTGATATTTATGTAATAACCTCTAAAAATTTTACCAGAAACAAAAGGGCACAGTTAATACTGTTTAAATTCATTCTTCACAGAAAAAGCTCCTTTTTCTAAACGATAATGCCTGATATGACTTTACCTTTAACTGGAAACATGGTGGTAGAGTCATAACCAAAAAACAGGTACAAAGTTTTCATCCCTGTTCAGTTTAAGTGTGTCCGGCACTGTCAAATACAATTACACTACTTTTTATTATCCACCTCATTCACTTTTAAAAAGGCAGTGTTCATTTTTAAACCCTGCGAAATGCTTTTGAAGGAAATGTTTGGGTTGACAGCAGAGATTTAGACTTTATCCAGAGCTGCAGTAAAGTCCTGATGGCAGATTGGAGAATGAAGAGAAGTTGTCTGAGGCTGGAGTTGTTCACAAAGGAAGAATTCAGTTTGGGAGGGTACAGATGCGTCGGCCGATAGTGCTCAGTCTGTGGAGAATAAGAGGGGCTGCTGCAGGATTTAAACTGCCCACAGATCAATAACGCTTGTCAGACGTGGCTTTAGTGAGCTGCTTTGAGACCAAAATACCATCAACATCATCCTTTCACACATTTGTGGTGATATAGAGCGAGGTGGATGTGACATGGACTTTTGCTGTCTATTGGGTCTTTATTTCTTCACACATAACTCATAAAGTTTATCCTGGTGTTGTACTTTTCTGCTTTGTGACAGTCTGGACATTAAAAGAAATCATAAATTCCTGTCTGGATCTCTTTTAGTCTGACATCCAGCCACTCTCGTTTCCGGTGCATGACTTCCATATCTGCCATGATGAAAACAAAACCAGCTGCAAACTGGTACGGCTTTACCAGTTTGCAGCTGGTTTTGTTCTCGTCAACTTTGCAGCTTATTTTGTGGTCTTATTAAAGCATTTGTTGTGGTCTTTTTGGTCTGACTGGCAAGTGCACACATTTCACACCACTACATTAGTAGGGAACAAGAACTTTGGCCTTTGAAATTGATAGCTTTATTGTAATTTGCTAATTTGTATACTACAGGAAATGCAATGTAAGAAATCTCTGAAACCAGCAAAACTGTTTGCTTTGTTTGGTGTATTGCTTTCCAGTAATATATGTCTATTTTACCTTTGCTTTGGTTTGCCTCATATTCCACCTTCTTGGTCTTTGAACTTCACAAAAACAAAAAAACAAAAAAACAGCACAGTACTGTATGCTCTTCTGTTTGTGCTGCTTTGCAGAAACAAACATAATGTAAAACCAACACTTGGCTTTGAGACCAACACTATTCCTTTGCCTGGTATGTGTTGGATTGTGGAGGTGGCTCTTAAAAGAATATACTGAGCCTGTGATAATCAAGACAGGAATATATTTTAATGTTATTAGCCACTAAAAGAAAATGCCTTTTCATTGTTACAGAAGAGAACAGAGACTCTGTTGGTATCTCTGTCCATGGGTCGGTACTGCATTATATTAAAAAGTAAAGTAAAGTAAAAGATCAGGACTGATGGACAGCAGTGTAAATATATGTATGGGTTTATTGTAGACAGATTTAATAAAATCTCACCCCCAGTCATTTCCATCTCATCTCGCTTGTCTCCTCTTTATTGTTTCTTTATGCAATAAAATGACAACAGATGGTATATAGTGGAATTACACAGAGGTCAGTGAGGCTGCTGCGAACTTTCAGCTTGCAATACGGAAAAGACAATACTGCAAAAAGCACTGCACACAACAATATAGACTAATTATGTATGGTTAAGTGGTGGTGGCAACTGCTCTGTTTTTTTAGTGTCTCACTTTCACTCTGCAGACCCTCCTTCACCTTAGATCTGGGGGGATTTCAGGTTTAAGGTTTCTGCTCATGAAAGTTGTTGCCTTGTGTAAATAATGCTGCAACAATGTCTCAGGATTGCTCCTGCTGTAGTCTCCAAACGCCACTCAGAAATGAACAGATCCATACAGCTCTGTCTTTGTTAATCAAGGAACATAAGCATAGAACTGGAATAGTCAGTTATCTTCAGTCATCTACTGGAATATCAACAAGAACCACTCAACAAAAAAAGACATATAAATCTGTTAAAAAAAAAAAAAAAAAAGATTTCAAAAACGCATGTGCACGTCATCAAAATATTGATTGTGTTGATTGTGTAGATAATCCTATGTAGGCCATTGTAGACACAACTAAATTTCCACAAATAGAGACAAACATCATCCATCACGAAGTCTAACTGAATTTCAATAATGTGGGCCACCAACTTAGTGTCAAAATAGAGAAGCACATGATGTTAGACCAAGTCAAGTCCAAAACCAGTTCAAAACACAGGGAAGAGATTCCTGAAATCTAGAAAATGCTGGAAAATCGAACAGTCCAAGTCCAGGCTAATGGAGGTTTCCCAGAGCTTAGTGAAGCAGGACAAGAGGGATTTATTCATGTTCTTGGTGCATTTGAGAAGTTTCCCTCCAAACACAAAAATTAAGACAACTAACAAAAAATACCCAAAGACCAGTCTTAAGACAAAGAGCAGTCTTTAACATTACATCCTCACTGTGTCAATGTCATCATCTGTAAAATGAGGATGAAGCTGGGTTTTTATTCCACACTGTTGTTTAAAATGAAAATGTACAACTGTGAATTTAAGTATTAGCGGCTCACCCAATGGTTCTTTATTAGAACAAGCAAAGAATCTAAAAATAAATCTAAAGAGCTTAATAGTGACTTCAACACATTTTTTAAAATAATATGAAATTATTTTTTAACTTTTATTCTCACATCATCATTCTATTGGATGTCAAAACAGTTTCATCATGTCAGTTTTACACTGGCTGTTATAGACTAGGATGATATATTAATGTATATGGGGTCAGAGTTCATATTTGATGATATTAAGATCATATTTGAACTCCAAAACAGGTGCTTGGAGGTTATAAATGTCAGGTTAAATCATGAGGGTAGGTGTGTGTAAATATGGACAGAGGACATGACATTTTTGCAAGGTCACTTCTGTAAAACATCAACAGGTCACGGTGTTAAATAATGCTCCTCAGGTGTCATCCTCAGGAAAAATTCAAGCCTCTGAGTGTCCTTGACGTTGATTATGTGATTGGCCCATATCCATCTTGCTAGCTTTAGATAATTGGACAACCTTTTGATTCAACTGGGTAAGAAAAGCACTCCTCAGTCAAGCTATCAAACACCAACCCTGCTTTAAATCCCTAACAATATCTACAACTCTGACAGCCAGGTGGAAATTCCATAAAATTACTCATTCCATCCTAGCACCTTTAAGCCTTACTCCGATTTGGAACAACCCCATCTTTCTCAGCAATAAAAAAACCCTGCCCATGTTACTTCAGCACATGGGCAGAAAAGGGTATCACTCACTTACATCACATCTTTCAGAATAACAGACTTGCCCCATTTTCTTACCTTGTCCAGGAGCATGGCATAAGGAAAAAACTATTTCTGGAATATCTTCAATTTATTCATCCATTATGGCAACAATTAAATCCAGTATTATCAACTTAGACCTCCCTTTGTTCTCCTCAGAAATACTTAACATCCAGTCATCCAAAAAACACTATCCAAAATCTATATGGTAATTTCCCAATCAGATAATTAAGAAAATTATCCATAGAACTAACTACCGCTTAAAGAATGTCTAAAATGGGATTGACCACAGACACCTGTACTAACTGCAATCAGAAAACGTATACAGTGGTCCCTCGTTTATCGCGGGGGTTACGTTCTAAAAATAACCCGCAATAGGCGAAATCCGCAAAGTAGTCAGCTTTATTTTTTACAATTATTATATGTTTTAAGGCTGTAAAACCCCTCACCACACACTTTATACACTTTTCTCAGACAGGCATGAACATTTTCTCACATTTCTCTCTTGTTTAAACACTCTCAAAGTTCAAACCTTAGCATCTTCCTCTGCCTTTTGGGTGCGACCGCAGGTGCCTTTGTCGGTGCAGAACGTTTCATCGACATTGTGGCTTTTGTCGGGGAGAAAACTTGCAAACATACAGCACTTCAGAGTCACACTGCTAGCGATCAAACATTTATGTAAATTTGGCAAGCCTAACGCATTCTGTACTGTACAGGAGACACGGCACGGAGGAGATTGAGTGACAAAGGTCTACAGTCCCTTAGCCAATCAGGACACAGAACACAATGCATGTTCATACGCTGTAAAAAAAAAAGCATGCAAAATTGCACTAAAATCCACAAAACAGCGAGGCCGTGAAAGGTGAACTGCGTTATAGTAAGGGACAACTGTAGTCACGCTTTCTGGTACTGCTCACCAATCCAACAGTTCTGGCAAAAGGTTAGCACATCCCTTTCTGCCTCTTTGGGCTGCCACATCCCTCTGTCTACTTGGCAACATATCTCAATCTAATACTCCATTCCCAAACAACAAAATACTGTTCGTGGCCCTAGCCATCGCCAAGAAAACAATCCTCATCAACTGCAAATCACAATCAAACATAAATATTACACAATGGAAAAACCTTCTCACAGATCACATTTCATCAGAAAACCTCCTAACCTCCAAATAGGCCTCCACTCATCAACTTTCTACAAGCTACTGTCGCATAATTTCATTTATTTATTTGCATGCACTGATCTACACTGATCCATGTACCAATACTACATATGTTATAAAACCTGGAAGTCCTTCAAAAGTTATTAATAGTATAATAAAACCAGTTTCATAGTTTCTGGTATCTGCGCCTGTGCCAAATAGTTAGTATTTCTGGGGTAAATATGTTTAGTGACTTAATGTTCTCTAAGTAAAATTGACCACAATTTTACACTTGTTTCTATAATCACCACAAGAACAGTACATTTAAGCTCCAAAAATGGCTCTTCTTAACAGGCTGGAAAATGGTCATAATTACTGCACTCTTTTGTAACAGCTCTTCTGAGAGGCAGCCATCATTACCGTACCGAAAAATCCAGTTTGCTTCTTTATTAAAAGATCATTTCAAGATTTCAATTCTGTTTCTCGCCTCGATTAGTTATTCTTGTGATGGTAATAATCCTGTCCCTGACCCTGCTGGCTTTTACCAGAGTGACATCATATCTGCGTCAATGACCGGAGTCAGTGAAAAGAAAGGCTGAACACTTCACCTTTTGAATGTGTTGTGCTTAAGCTCAGATCAGACGCTGGTTTCTTTCCCAAAGCCACTCCTTTCAGTCCTTTTAGTTTTTTATTTCAGCCTAGATTCACTGTTAAAAACCTACATGTAACACTCAGAAGTCAAACAAGTGCTTTTCTGATAGACTAGTGAATGGCCCTTGACCTCTTTCTCCAAGCAATGATTGGACTTTGATTTGTCAAAGTTGAGGTAATCTAAAGAGGAATTTGTCAGCTTTTGAGTATGAAAGTATGAAATTTCATTTAGCCTTTGTCCAATCTTTGAAATGAACGAGGAAAAAAAGAGCCCAGATAAATGTTAGATGAGTGCTATATACAGTAAATGGTCTTAAATAACACTTTTCTATCGTTTTGAGGTTTTTGGCCTCCACCACACTCACACTATGGGTGGAGATATATTTGTGTATGGCACACTGCTGTGGCTGTTACATTCTCCCTGTCTGTCAGGGGCAGGCATGAATAGAGCTCAGTGCTCAAAATGTAAGCATTCATAATTATTCAGCAATGATACCAAAGAAGGGTCCTGTTTGTAGTGTAGAATGTTTGGAGCCATTTTAGTGTTTTTGTTGCCTCTGAATCTTCAGCAATCTTCAGTGAGAAGGCTACACATGAACTGTTCACATTTCAGCCCCTCAGGTAGAAGGCTACACATGAACTGTTCACACTCCAACCCCTCAGGTAGAAGGCTACACATGAACTGTTCACACCTCAACCCCTCAGGTAGAAGGCTACATATGAACTGTTCACACTCCAACCCCTCAGGTAGAAGGCTACACATGGACTGTTCACACCTCCCTCAACCCCTCAGGTAGAAGGCTACATATGAACTGTTCACACCTCAACCCCTCAGGTAGAAGGCTACACATGAACTGTTCACACACCTCCCCTCAGGCAGAAAGCTACACATGAACTGTTCACACCCCCCCCCCAAAGAAAAGAAAACAACCCCAAGCCACCACCCCCTCAGGTAGAAGGCTACACATGAACTGTTCACACACCTTCCCTCAGGCAGAAGGCTACACATGAACTGTTCACACTCACCTTTTCTCAGGCAGAAAGCTACACATGAACTGTTCACACCCAACCCCTCAGGTAGAAGGCTACACATGAACTGTTCACACACCTCCCCCTCCCCTCATGCAGACGGCTACACGTGAACTGTTCACACACCTCCGGGGGGGTTTTTCCCCTCCCCTCAGGCAGAAGGCTACACATTAGCTACACATTAGAAGGCAGCCTCAAAGTCAGAGCAATGAACCTAAAACACAGCTTCTTCCCAGAGGCTCTAAACTGAAGAACTGTTTCCTATTGCCCCCACTATACACTGCTGGATCTGAGAAACAAATGTTTTACATTAGGAGATGACAATAAATTTCCTTTTCACATTGTAAGTATTCAAAGACATGCGTCAAAGAGCACACTACAGAAGAATTTGTACAGGAAAATTACTGACTTAAAAATTCTGCACTCTTTCTGCACTGAAAGTGAGTGAACACAACAAACTGAGAAAATGTACTTCTTTTCTCAGAAACTCACCTTGGAGGAGAGAATGGATATATCTGAACATATATTACAAATAAAACCTGTTTCCATACCAACCACTTAGATTACTTTTCCTGATGTTCATGTTTAAAATTACAAGTTTGATATAGAAATGGTGTATAGTGAGCAGTAAAATGAGAGGGTGCAGCTTGTTTGAATGGCCTTAGACAAAGTGGTGGTGGTGGTGGGGGATTGGGGTTGTGTGTGAGAGAGAGTGAAATGAGGAGACAGAAGGATCACATTATGTCAGACAGCGGGAGCCTGAGCCTGGTACTGTGTTGTACAAGGCAGCAGCAGGAAACGGCCTGCTGAGTGCTGTGAGCCGCGCCACACTTCCACACATGCCCACAATGCACTCTGTTCTCACCTGCACAACTCCAATAGGAAGTTTCTCACAAAGGGACTGAGCTGGAGCTTTGGTTGTTAGTTCATGTCTGCTGTGTCAGGCAATTACAGGGTTTGTATTAATTTGTGCAATTTTTTTTACATTAGTAAGATCATATTTAATTATGGCTGTACTCTACCTTATGTTTCTTTGAACTTTTTTTTTTTTTACTATAATACATTTTTGAATTCCCAGGATAAATAATTGACTTAGAAGAACCCACAATTTAAAAAATTGGGGGAAAACAGGGCTCTAGACTAACTCCCACTTCCACATCTGTGTCTTTAACCTTTAAATATAATCTCACCACAATATGACTGGAGCGTCTGATTGGCCAGTTGGAGAGCAAAATCAATAGACCCTACTACAAACCACATAATCAAAAAAGAAAAACAGGGGGGGGGCCCCCAAAAAAAAAAAAAAAAAAAAAAAAAAAAAAAAAAAAAAAAAAAAGAAGAGGAGAGCAAAAAACATTTTGGGGGGAAGAAAAAAAAAAAAAAAAAAAATGGTGTAAGAGGGGGTGTTTTTTTTTTGGGGGGGGGGGGTGGTTGTATTTTTTTTAACCCTTTAAATATTTTAAAAAAAATTTTTTATAATGGTCTTTTGCATTTGACATTTATAAAACAAGTCCTAAAATCATCTATGTATAACTTTGTCTAATCCATGCGGTGTTATTTGTAGTAGTAGAAAAATTACCCACTCACTAATGTTCTCTACCCACTCACTAACAGCACACACAAAGTCAAGTTGCCAAAATAGACATACAGCCTTGTTGCTTTCAAACACTAAAAAGGTCTAAAGAAAGAGTAATATATCATTCAGTCTTGACCTGTCTACTTCTGACCTGACAACGTCCCTTTAATGAGAGACAAAATGCCTTAAAACATTATTCTAATTTATCTTCACCTTCTGTTGCATCACTTCTGCGAGATCTCTCTCTTGATTAGTGAGATGGATGAGTTTGTGCTGACTGACATCAATAAGAGGTGGAGCTAACAAAGTTATTATGCTGTCAGCTAGCAGCACCTCATGCAAATATCATTAATTAACTCTACACTTGATTTGACAGACGGAAGAAGGCAGAGCTCTGCTCTGCATTAATTACATTGTGTTCTATACGCTGTACACTGTGAGATATCCCTGTTATGTATCTCCTTGGTCTCAGATGATCATCACTTTGTACAGAAGAAGAAAAAAGTAGCAACATGCCTTGAACAGAGTACTTTGATTCATTCATACAGAAAATATTCAGAATATAACGTCCTGTTCTTATTTTTAAATATGTATGAAGTATGTGTTCATACAGGTATGTATTAATTCATACATTCATTTTTGATCATCATTTCGTTTTGCCAGACTCTATTAAGGAAGTTCATTAAGAGAAGGTTGTTTTTTTTTTTTTTTATTGTGTGTGTGTGTTTTATTTTTTCATATATGCCAGACACAAAAAGGAGTTATAGTGTCTACATAATACATATATTTTTATTTTATACCTATATATATTTATGTATATTTTTATCTGTGTACATTTTGGGAATTATCACAAAAGCCCTAAATCTGGTGTAGGTCAAACAGGGTTGAGTGAAAGATTGGAACATGACTCATGCTGCCTAATCTTTGACCTCACTGTGACAAATGGAGCCTGTGTTATCAGTGGGCCACAGGCTCCAGACCGCCAGTGGACACTGTTGAAGAAATGTGAATTACTCTAAGATTTTCTTATACTGACAGTCTGCTGGTGGGAGCAATCTACAGCTGCCTCTGGGAGTAATTGGAAATGACCAGTCAGGCCAAATACAAAAAGTGTTCTGTGCTTGTGACAAATGAGCACAAGCAACACAATGAGTGCAGGGCTCATCTGAATTAACCTTGCACTATAGCTGGATTCTCACAAGATTTGGGAGTTTCCAAACTCTCATAAATCCATCTTGTATCGCGCTAAGCACACTGCTTGAGTTAACGAACCATAGGCTCACCAGACTCTTTTAAACAATGATGTGGCAGCATGAACAGGAAGAGGCGGGTTTTAATTTGACAAAGCAACAAGTGCTCTCTTCTCCTCTTTGGCTACGCCGAAAGACATTAGCATTGATGCTTCTATCAAATCAGTTTCATCAGAAGTAGAGAGTATTTCTTCTTAGAAAGAAGCGCAAAGAGTGGCACGTCTATGATTGGCTAAAGAAACCTCATGGTGGCAGATACTAGTCGGTGCTTCATTCAATCAACTACCAGGTTTTTGACAGAAGGCGCCTCCCTTTTGCAAACGCTTTCAACGGGAGCCTTCCCAGATGGTACTGCGAAATAGACTATGTTCTGTGGAGCAGTTCAATCTGGCAGAGTCAGGTTACATCTGAATTATTAGTGTTTCAATCCTAATTAATGACACCATTCATCTGGATGAGAGTGAGAATCAGATGGGGTTTAGAGCCAAATGCTTCAGCAAACTGGGCAGCTCAGGGCTCACAGACAGACAGGACAAGAGATAATCATTTTTGTCTGTGGTGCCGTTTACAGTGAGTCTTAGGTTAAATCCAAATTGTGGAGATTGCTTAGGAAACTTCCTAACTCTGAAGTAATGACCTGTATTTCACGGTTGCCATTTTAAGAGCTATTCTAATTCCCACTTCAGTAAGGAAAGGAGATAAGAAAGGAGCTTCAATGCTTACCCCTTCCTAGCATAGGAACCCTCTGGACATTCCATCAAAAGTAAACGAGCTTACTAATATCCCACAATCCATTGCGCCACTATTTAAGTTTTTTCCAAGAACATCCAAAAAAGACAGCTATACATGTGAGGAATTATAATGAATTTGAACTTACTTCGCATCACAAACATCTGCATAAAACAAATTTGATTAAATAGTGCTGCTTGAGAGCCACAGAGTCTAGTGCCTAACTTTAATATAATTTACTGTAAATTAGGATGCAGTCTGCAGTTTATATAGTTTTTATCTGACCAGGACCAAGTCAAGGACCAGACCAGGACTAGACCAGGGCCAGACCAGGACCACAGCAGTCCAGATCAAGACCAAGACCAGGACCAGAACAGCACTAGACCAGGACAAGACCAGGATTACAGAGCTGGAGATAGGTAGTCCAATAGAATGTTCTGTGCTCTGTATGTTGTGTGAAATAATTTGTGTTTGTGTGCACAGTCCTGAAGATGCCTGTTTAAACCTATGTAGTGTTGTACAGAGCTCTTTATTGAACAAAGCAGTACATTTTGTAGAGTCACTTAGATTATTTATCGTACGCTGTATATCCTTGTATTATTAAACAGTGGACTCATAAACAAGTTTTAAGTTTGAAGGAGCCCTTTACTGGCCTAGTCTTTGTGTCCCCATTCAACCATGGATTTTGTCAGTGTTCACAAGCAACTATTTACATACAACCAAACGTAATTTTATCTTATTTTATAAATCGCTGGTCCACTTTTTACACTTTTGTACAATTTACCAGAACTATGCCTTAAGTGTTGCCTCTGAAAGTTAAAAAAAAACAAAACACCAACAACAACAACAACAACACTGTCACCAACACTAAGCCGAGTTTACAGATTCATTTTATCAACCAACATTTCCTGATGCTAATGTCATGGACTGATGCAGCAAATGTTTTTAAATCCCCATGGATAAACCTGTGTAAAACCATCATAGATCCTGGCTTCAACACATTTTGATTCATACATAAAAGCTTCATGTAAAGTGATTCATAAATGTTGTAGCCATATTGCTTTGACTAGCAGCCAATCTAGCAGGCTCTATCTGCACAAGAGCCTCAGACTTGTATCCTTTAAATAGTATTGCAAGCTGTGAAAAAAATCATGGACTGTTATACCTCATTATCTCACACCAAAGGAAGCTCTTACAAACATAGTCATACAATATTAACACTAAACACTACAGGCATATTTGAGTATATTTCAGCAGTAGAACCTGTGACATATGTCTAAAGAACGCTTGTGATGAGCTGTTTAAGATTAATTTCATTCTGTGTCGCCGGAGGGAGCAGAGCTGCCTCCCCACAGGAGTGATAAGAGCCCCACTGTCGTCCCGGCCTCCCCACAGCGAGCAGACAAGAGTGCTGGATGAGGAAGCCCTTGAGAATCAGGCCGCAGCCAGAATGAGACTGATGAGAAGCTGAGTGAGGCCACTTCACCCTGAGAGTCTTCAGAGCCGAGACGTTTAGGCAAAAAGTGCTGCAAATGAGCACCGACCGCGCCACTTAGAAACTCAGCACATAGTTCACTTTTCTCGGAATGTTTATGCCCCTTGAGTTACAAACGTTGGCACAAAAGGCATTAAAGTGACTGTGTGTTTTAATATAACTACATTTGTACTTTAGCTTAGAGTGTCTTGGTTTGAATATGTTCCATTTGAGATCAAATATAGTTAAAGCAATTTTTGGGATTTTTGCTGCTTTTCTCATGTTTTAATATGGTTATCATAACTCAATATGCCAATTATTTCTATAGGCTCCAAAAACGAATCGTAGTGACATAGTAATATTACCTATAGCAATATAAACTACGGTATATATGAAGATTAAGGTTTTGATATCCCACAATATGCTGAAAAAGTTCAGTGGCAAAAAACATTTAGTGTCGGCTTTAGTGACGAGCATCTCAGATCTACTCAGCAACTACTACTGCAGAAAACAGAATATTCAGCATCAGCCTGCATCTCTGATGTCTATATTTACTTCACAATGGATTATATACAGAGGTTATTAGCATAACACTGATTAGATTAATCTGTATGGATACACATCACAAATCCAGACAATCCTTGTGTGTTTTTCAACCTCCCTTTGGGCCACAGCACCAGGATGAATAGTCTGTTTACTGTATGTTCAAGTTTGGCCTTTTGTCATTGCATTTGCTTACAGGAAAACCGAGATTTTTTATGTAAATCCTTCCAGAATCTCCAGGCTTAATCAGGGAAGTGGCAGCACTGCATTAGGCATTAAAACCTTGTGATTTCTTAATGCCAATCAGCAAAAGTTAAACTGCAAACAGCAGTGTTCTGTTTCTTCTTAAAGTTCCTCGTTGGCTAAATGCATTTAGAAGCACTTCCCTGCTCCAGAACTGACAACTGACAAGACATGGGAAAATGTATTGTATGGATAGTTATTGTTTTACTCTGTATTATGTGATACAGGTGCAAATTGTGATATTTGTTAAAGGGACATTTTCGACTGGATTAACGTAGACGTAGGAGTTATTCAAAAGACAGGCGAAAACCTAAAGCATGTAGTAGACATTGGTTAATTTCAACTGCATTAGGATGGCACTGCTATGCAAGTAATAAACACAAAATGGAAAACATGCACTATTGGGGACATCTAATCACAACAACAGATTCCCGTTTAAACTCACAGGTTAACAGTTGTATTGTTATTATGTATGTTGACATAAGTCTCATTTGCAAGTCATTTGTAGTTCCACAGGCTCAGCCAGCCCACTACACACTTAGTGAGGATAAGAGCCCAGAGGGAAATGAGCATGTGGCAGTGTCTGATTTTAGTGTCACCTGTTGAGCGTAAATGGAGCACAGACAGACAGACAGAGACATGATATGCATCACTATCACAGGAAGAAGCATTAAAAGGGTAATTACGGTTTCAGTGCTCATTCCGGCTTGTGATTGGACAATGAAAAGATAAAGTTCTAGTCTGTCCCTCTCTCTCTGCCCAGTAATTTCTGTAAAAACCTACAAGGCCACTCTACAGTACATGCACAAACACATCTCGAAACCAGAACAGATTATGTACTGGTGATAAAGTGTGTATCGTTTATGGTTGGAAACAGCTCCTATCAGCCATAAATGGTGTAATGACACAAAAAACAGGCTGTGACATAGCACCTCTGTTGTGAAGAGAATGTGAAATAAACAGCACATGTGCGAGCTGCAATAAAATCAAGAAGACAACGGCACAGCGAAGGCCTTCACAGACAGCGGGCTTCATCATCGAGTGCAGTCAACCACGACCAGCGAGCACTCATTCAGTCTCATGCACCAACAGAAGATAGCGATTGTTCTGCCTGGCTCCCGCTGTCTCCTCACCGATCGCTCATGTCTGTGCCTCTTTCACTCACACCAGGAGCAAAAACTCAATACATTTTTAAATTCACTGCCACAGAGATGTATTCTGCTCAGATATGGCATTATTTATCATCACCACTGGCTTTCAGTGATGAAATGTAGTGATACAAGGGCAAGCAGATATAGTGTACTAGGAGAGATGGTTTAAAATAAAGGGGTTATACTAAGTTCTGCCTGCCTGTGAGGTTTGCATCCCCTCAATCTGCCTAATAAAATGTCTTGATCATGCATTTATGGCCTTAAAAGACAAGATTCACCAGGACATCATCATGACAAGAATTAAATGGATTACTGAACTGAAGTTGAGTTGCGATAAAATGAGTGTAAGAATGGTGGAAGGCAATTCTGTTCTGCAGATAAAGGCCATGTTGGAGGACACTGGCACTACAGTCTGTGTGTAGTGACACTAATGGACTTCCCTTAGTCACAGTGTAGGGTCTTGCCTTTCTGACGCTCTTCCCTCGCTCTGACAGGAACAGGAATTCCCGGTTACCATGGTTACATACCAAGCGCAAGCAGCAACTGTTGCCATTATCCATTTAGTATAGCAATGGAAAATAAGAAAAATTGTTAGAAGACTAAAGGTAAAATGTACTAAGATCTCCAATAGCAGGTACTAAATAGCATGTGCAGTTTGAAATTTAGTGTGTGCTGTGTGTGGCTGTGTTGCATGTGATTTACTGAGATTAGGAGGAGCAAATGTGGGGCAGGCAGTGGTATGTAAATGAGGGTTTAGAAAATTTTGCTTCTGTGAGTAACACTGAGGTAAAACATTTGCTCCATTTTTTGTGTGCATCAACTTTCCATTTCTTTTTGTAGATACAAAGGTTTGGTAAAACCTAAACCTGAAAGGTCCTAATATGTTTAAGAAGCATTTTATTGTGTTGTTCCACCTACATTTTTTTTATAGTTTACAAATAAATGCAATTGTTTAAATAAATTAATGTTTAAAAAATGTCTGACTCTTGATTAATGATATATATATGATAAATGTCTGTATGACAATAATAAATGCCTAGTGGCAGAATTTCATGCTGCATGAGGGACAGAATTTGAATTGTTTGGAGAGTCTTCCATGACAAGCAGAAGCATCTTTGCACACATTGTCAGCATTGTTGCAGATTCCAGTCTTTCAGATGGGTCCAGTTTTTTTGTTCTTGAATCATCATCTAGACTATAGATTATCAAGGATTTTATTACATGACAATGCTCAGCACATGGACAGCGGTCTCAAGGTACACCTTTATATCTTCTACTCTAGTGGTGTCAAACTCAATGTGGTGAAGGGCATGTGGTAGTTCATGAGAATCTTTCAGGGGCCAAAGATGGTGACATTTTGGAGCTTTTATAAAATTTTGAATGTGAGATCTTCATTTGAGTCATAAAAGTTATCTTTAACATAAATTTTCTTTATGGAAACAGGTGGTAGTTGGATCTGCAAAGGTTTTTAGATGGATTTCAACAGGTTTTAGATGGATTTCAACAGGTTTCATATGGATTTTAACAGGTTGTAGTTGGATTTGAACAGGTTTTAGTCAGATTTGAACAGGTTTTAATTGGACTTAAACAGGTTTTGGATGGAGAGATGATAAATGATAAAACATTGCAAAGGGACGCATTTGGCCCCCAGGCCTTGACTTTGACATATGTGTTCTACACTGATGTCAATGTTGTTCTAGAAACCAGTAACTGATTTCATTAGAAAATAAAAGATGGTGCACAGCCTGCATATTATATAGTATCTGATTTATTCTTTGACCCATTGATCTGCACATCCATGTGGTGTTGCTGTTTATCCGGAGCCAGACAGGGTTAAGGGACTGCAGTCCATAACCTCTCTTATTAACTTAAATTCTGCTGTGTTCATCATAAACAAACATGTCATAAACTTCTATCACAAAACTAAAGTAACACTGTGCATTACAGACTAATCCGCGTTAATATAATAGACTCTGAGTTGTGAAGTGATTATGTCAGCCGAAGAAATGAGTTTTACTCCGACAACAAAGAATCAGAATGCAACGTGTGCAGTAGCAGTTTCCAAAGAGGCTGGGTCAGCACACAGTGACTCACATTTGATGGAGTCTTATACAAAAGGGTTACGATAAAACTGTACAGGCTGTGTGCCCAGGCAGAAGCGGAGCACAATAAGAGAGAGTATCCTGGACAGAAAGGCGAAATGCTGATAAGATTGAACCTGCTGGAAGGTATGTGCTGAGTGCTGAATGAGCAACTTCCATTTCTGAGCTTCACAAACCATATTCACTTCACTCCAACATTCACCAGCAGTATTTTCTTTGAGGTCAGCTGGGTTTGTGCTGTCAGGCTGACCTCTTCTATCTGTGATGTGTATACTGTACAAGCAAAGCCCATTTCTGCTGCCAAGGATCAGTATTTAATTCACTAATAGAGAGTAAGAAATGCTTTATGGAAGTGGTAAAGGTTGATGCAGCTATGTTACAATACTCTATCAAAATGGAGTCAGTTCTCTCACTCAAAATTAACTGTTTGAACAGAAAGGCTAAGGCCGGTCATTGGCACCTGAAAACTGGCACCTTTCCAACTTTGGTGTTTCAGTATGGATAAGTGCTGGTGGGTGGATTGTCCATACAAAAACATGATGGAGTTGGTTACTTCCACAGGGTTTCAACCAGTTAGACAACTGATGTTGTATATAATGGCAGTGCCAAGAAATTCAAGAGATGAAGTAGGTTTATGACCATACTAGACATGGATATAATGCAATGAGCAAAGTTGTTCTGCCAATGATCATTATATATTGAGCAACAACATTAGTGCCTGTCATGTTGGTAAAAAGAAACTGTTAGAGGTTTTCAGTCATCCAGGACATATTCAAGAAAAGGTTGTCAGACTTGGCAAACTAATACTGAAGTTACTGTATCAAGTACCTCAGACTTTGGCCAGCAGCAGCTCAGATGGTAGGCGGTTTGCTCAGCAGATGAAAGGTTCGCAGTTTGATTCCTGTTTGGGTAACACTGGCTTACTATGTAATCTGGGTTAAAAAATCACCTGTTGATAACAGGATAAACAGACACTGACAATGTCATTCACTGATTTAGATTCACCAATTCACCTGGAGAGAATCATCACGAACACACACAGACTCGAAGAAAGGCCATAGTTGACATGTCTTGGTATTGATCAAAACCAGAAAATATGTTTGCAATTGGAAATTAAATTAAAAACCCTAGATCAATAAGATTGGACAGAGGAAAACCTTGCCTTGTGTTGAATATGTGATTACTTTGTACTTGTGGCGGTGCGTTGCCTGTATTTCCCTACTGTTGGGTCACTGGTGCAGGCGAATTGGCTTTGATAGTAAATGTCAGAGTGAGTGGGAGCCTCTGTGGGTCTGTCACCTGCTCGGCTCAGCCTCCCGGAGCGGCTACATCAGCTCGGCTCACACCTCCAACAGGAGCTGCTCACAGGAATAACTCAGGCCTAATGCACGTAAGCCACAGCTGCTTCACATCATGAGTCAGACAAGTCACAGAGGTCACGGGGCGAGAGCAATGTCCTCACACCAACCACTGTGGTCCTCCATCAGGGCCCTCAGTGATGCCATGTTACATTTTGAGCTGACTCCTAAGGGTTGGCAGGGTTAAATTGAAAAGATATACTAGTCCTCTGAGCACTTAGACCTGCAGCAGGAGTCAGCATAGCACTTCCTTGCTTCATCTGTAAACTACACACTCATCTGAAACACTCATTTACAATCAGTTACTTTAACTCTTAGCACAGGCATCACAAGCAACCTTTGTTCTATGAATCCACCTTTATTCACTACCTTTATTTATTTATTTATTTATTTATTTATTTATTGAAAGGGAAATATACCACACAAAGACACCTTAAACCACATGTTAAAGAATTGTCCCAAAGTCAAACATTTTTTGAGCCAAGTTGTTAAAATCGTAAAAACATAGATCTCTCTCCATGTCCAGCAGTTTGTTTGTTGGATTATAGTGATGCTCAGCATTTTCCTAAAAAATATCATAAGATAATAGACCTCGCTTTCCTTGAGGCTGAAAGACTACTATAGACTACTTAACTGGAAAAATCTGCAAAGAAATG
>JAWCTZ010001287.1:0-21252 GCA_036850595.1 Rhyacichthys aspro | reverse complement strand
TTTGATCCATGCTCTGAACATGCTTCTCCCAATGGGCTGCTCAAGTTAAATGACCCCTGAGTAACTTGTGCATCATGTGACATGACTTGTTGAATGCTTTTTGTATGAACAGCCTACAACACAGATACACATATAGCAAAACTCGTGCGATTAAGTAAGATTCTTAATTATTCTCTATCTAATAATGGTTTATTAGCTTCTGAATGATGAGAATTACAAGCATTTACAGACTTTTTTCCACTACTTCTGATAATGATAACATATTAAAGCTAGTGTAGGCATTTTTTGGTTTCTTACAGGCTGCAGAACCGTTTAACATGAGTTACTTTTTTTTTTTTTTTTTTTTTTGCCAGAAAAACCTGTGCAATTTCTATTGATTCATAATAACTCTATATTTTCCCACTAGTTCAAATTCTGATGGGATATTAAAGCTAGGGTAGGCACTTTTATGTTTATTGTCAGATTCAGAAGATTGATTTAAAGTGAGTTAAACAAACAATATCGAATAGTTTCACAAAACAATACAGTATTTTGCACTAGTTATGTGTATTAAAGCTAGGGTAGGCATTTTTTGTTTATAGAAAGATTGACTATAACCTTTAACTGTCATGTGCATGTGACCAGTAGTTGTTTGAGGCATTAATATGTGGCTACATCTCCTCCTAAAGCCATTAGCCAATCAGATGGATTTTATTTAAAAAGTATGAAAAGGAAGTTTTGGATTTCTCACTGAAATTGACTGGAAACAGAAACATGGTTCCAGGTGTAACTTTTTAACATGAAGTGAAATTATGTCAGCCATAACTGTACATCATGTGATTATGGTTGGACCTACAATGCATGCTAAAATGACTATCTAATTCATTAGTGCAAACAGTCAGGACCTACAAGTGGGTTGCAACAAGATTTGGACGTAAATTTGTTTTAAAACATGATGGTGACAGTCAGTGCAAATGAAAAAATATCTGCTTTAGAAATTAGCCAAAATTGTTGGGAGTAACAAAAACTAAAGTTAGGCAAAAAAAACTGGCAGCTGTGGTTTGCACTTTTCTTTCTCTGTAAAAAATCTGGAAACTTTTAATGTTATTATGGTACGTATTGGACCTGTATATCACAGTAAATAATATATGTTGATATGATACAGCATACTGATAATCCATCCAGTGTTTTTACTATGTATTTAAATGTAAACACCAGCTTAACTATTAACAATTATTGTTTTTTTTGTATTTTTATTAATTGTGTTGTGTTTTTTTTTTTTTTTTTAAACAGGTATTTACGGTTGCTTTTAAATAGTGTTCAACAGCATAAGGTTTTTTTTTAACAGTGTACTGGGGAAAGTTGTGTCCTAATTCATTTGAAAGTATGAGTCCCTGTAGAGGTTTGGGAAGCGCTGGGTTAAATTATTTTTAAGTACAGACAAGTCGAAATTGAAATAACGGAAATAATTTGTGTAATTAGCCAATACAATGCTATACAAGCCTTTATTTTTATTGATTTTAACCCACTTGTAACAGCCCAAAAAGACTGTCAAGCCGCACAAAAGCAACAGAAAAAGTACAGAGCGTAAAAAGCCCGCTGGTATCACATGTTGCTCTAAAACATGTGCGTAAAGCAGTAATAAAACTCAAAGCAGCAGAGCAGAGATTGATGTTTACCTTCACTGTGTGGTGTTATGTCCTCGGAGGCATAAAGAAGAGCTCTTTTCTCTCGCAGGTCCTTGTGATGGTCCGCTATTCTCTCTCACACACACACGTACACGGAGTAACGCTGCCCTGTTGGCACCGGGGGCCACTTTCTCCTCAACAAAGTCACGCTAGATTTCCTCTTCTGCTCATTCCCCTCGGTTTGCCCCCGAAAACAAAAAAGTATACGCGGGTTAAATCAGAAGCAAATGTGTTCGGCAGCGCGACAGCCCGGAGAGGAAACTGGATCCCGGTCTGCGGCGCCTGCGTGGTCCTCCGTCTCGGTCTAAATCAGGAGAAAGCGGCAGCTTCGCTACAGCAGCCGACAGGACAAAACGGTCAAGGCACACAGCGTGGGCAAGGGCCACTTCCGGTCACAGGCTTCACAATAAAACTAGTCACGGAGTATAGTAGCATCAAATTCCATTTCACAATAAACACCATCGCTAAAGAGATTCACATTATGGTCAGGAATAAAAAGGGATATTTAAATGTAAATTTGTTCTGATTTTTTTTATAAATTAAATAAATATAAAGCCATGTGAAATCATTTGTTCTACTTTAATTGCTTAATGACTAATTTAGAGTTTCATTTAAAGTTAATCATAATCATTCAGGAAAGCTTTAATATTAAAATAACTTAATATTAACTTAATAACAAAAAACAGAACACAACACTGACATTGACAGAATTTAGACAATAACGTAGGCTACATGTATATAACACCAGTATACTGTTTTTGTTTGGTTTTTTTTTTGTTTTTTTTTACAAATACCATTACCTTGAGCCCGGACCACAGTCATATCAGGTATTAGTTTGGAGACTCTGGTTAAAGTAGTGGAGCAACAGACACACAACAGAATGGATGCTATACTGAAGAGTATAGCATAAAAGAAAACTGAAGAGAAAATAATAAATATATTTTGGACAACCAATAGACAAATAGCAGCTCCTACAATGGACCACTCAATAATTCAGACACTATACACAGCCCCAAGTAACTATATAAAATTCCCAGCTAGCATCAATTGAAAATGCATTTCACTCTATAGTCTTATGAATGTAACTATTTATGTTTTAAACTTGAATGCAAAGATGACCTAGAATGAGGTTCTTCAAAACAATGATAAACATGACAAGGCTGGGCTTCTCTGCTGCTCACATCTGGTCTCCATTACCTGCAGACGTCAGAGCAGACACACTATCTGCTCTTTCAGCCTCAATGAAAGACTTGATTTAACTTTGAAACACATATCCATCCCTTATCCACATCTCTACTTGCTTTGCTTTATTACACACTTATTTTTTAAAGATCTGTGTATGCATTTCCAGTTTATTGGTGCTAATTCTTTACATAATCATTTTTTTAATTTAAACCTTCCAAACAGCGTTTAGTTTATTTTGAAAGCCTTTAGTGTGTATTTCCGGTGTTCTAGCAGGAAATTGACTTTTCTGTACGTCACTGAAAGAAGACCCCCGTCACTCCACCAACAGAGACCCCACCCCCACCTCATGCATTACTTCCTCTTTATTCAGACATATTTATAGAACATGATTTGAGAGTAGATGCCTTTTTGTTTGTTTTAATTTCTATAACAAGCATAGAGAAACAGGAAATGACATCACTCCTGGAATGTGTCCTGAAGTTCTTTGATGTGGACATTCAATTAAGTTGTATTTTAAAATGTAACCGCAGCTGAAAAATGCGGGGCCACTGTAGAATTTGGAACCAGATGCAGTAAAACAAACCGAGTGGAGTTTTGTTTATGTGTTTAAAGTGAGTGGAAAGTTATTTTTGCCTGGACACACACGCGCTCAGTGGAAACTTATGACGTGTTTATAACGCTGAGCTCACAGCTGACCAAGTTAGGAGTGGATGAGGCCCAACAGAAAATCCACCCATACTTTCTTGGAGATACAAACTGTTACTACTGAATTGTTATTAAGAATTGATTGAAATAGGACAGTTTATTCGAAGTTATGACTATAGGGTAAATAAAAATAGTAGACCAGAAAAGGGTCTCTGGGTCGACTGCCTCCAATAAAAACGGTCACATTTATTTATACTAGTTCAGTCTCATAATTACGGCAATTAATTAAACTTTTTGCCTTCAATGAAAGAAGAAAGTCCAACTCTTCCTGGACACAGCATGGTTCCCCAAGTTGGAAAAAGGCATTCCCCTTGTGTCATGTTGTCTTTTTTCATATGTCACATTAAAAGGCATGGCCTGTTACATGACAACATGAACATGAAATAGAATTACTATTGTGTTTGGTGCACCTCTCTCCTCTGACCTCAGTTAAAATTTTTTTCCAACTTGGGGATCCATGTGGCCTCCTGTAACGTAACCTCTTTATGAACTGCCTGCTGATTTCTGTGGATTCCCAGGCCCTTGGGTGATGTTTACATTTCCTTCTTGTATTCTTCTTCTGCTGAGGGCTCATACCCAACATCTTATGTGTAAAAATAAGCAAATATATTCCCAAAAAGCAATGTCAGTAGATATTGTGACCCAAAAGTGCTCACAAAGAAGCAGCACTGTACTGTACTCAAGGTCTTAACGCAAGGGCTAGTCTGGAGCTAGGCTGAAGCCCTGGAGCCTACGCAGCTTAGGGGCCTATTGAGAGACAGACGTCCTCGAAGAAAATAGATTTTTCCCCTGTACCGCAGTTCAGAGTTCGCATATCACTAATATTTCCCAATTTTACTACACGCCTGAATGCACCCCTGCATTTAATAACATCAGCGTTTGACTCCGAAGTGTCTGAAACATTTCTGTTGATAATGTTCATCTGAAAATGTAAGTAGAACATTCATTCATGATGACAATAAGTTTTCCTGACGTTTAAAGTAAAAACATGTATTTTCTTATAGTATTACGTCTTGTTCATTTCCTCGTGTGTGTGTATGTGTGTGTGATGCAGCTGTGTGCGACCATACGTGTTGTGATAAAGACTGTTTAGAGCCAGTCGCATTTTCTTATGATTTATCTATCTCTGCATTTAATGTCCATGGCCAGTCACTTATTGATGATGTGAAAGGGAAAGGTTGTTGTTAATTTCGTTATTTGGTGTCTGTTTTACTACAAATCCAGTATTAGCCTTCAGCTGTGCAATGTCACGTTGTCATAACTGTTAGTTTTCTGTTTCTTATTGTAGTTTGCTTGATGGAGACTGTCACAAACTGGGGTTCATATGTTTTATTATCAAATGTAACTGAAAGGTTTATTTAATATAAGTATATTTAAAAACAACATGTGGTATGGTAACATTTAGCATTTAAATCACATTACACTTAGTATTTATTTATTTTTACTTCTCCTTTAGAGGCCTTTGAGTCTAAATATAGAAAGTCTTTTTGTGCTGTGACTGATTGCATTAATGGCAGTTCTGTTATGTACAGACTCTGTGGCTGTAGTAGTCTTTGTACATTTGGATTAAGCTGTATGTTCTGATAAATGTTGCTCAGTGTCCTCTGATTCCTGACTTCAGACCATGAGATGCAGCTCTTCAAACACAAATAGATATGAATATTTTTCTGTATGACACATTTGGGGGCCTCCAGAACCTTCCAGCCCTGGGGCCCACTGTTACATTAATGAAGCCCTGACTATACTGTATCCAGCCAATAAAGTCAAACACAAGATGAATAAAGATTTGTATATTTGAAATATTACTTTGAGAAAGTACTACTTTCCTCTATTTTTATCTGTATCTGTAGGATGTTAACTGTTGAGTGGTTGCCTTTCTATTTACTTTCTCATGTTTTATTCACCATTATTCCAAAGATCAACTGCAAAGTTTTGTTCGCAAAATCCAAACTTCTCAAAACTTCATCCTGCTGTGGTGCTCAGGGCTCAACACTCCTCCCCCTGCTCCTCCCATCGCTGCTCCTCCTTCTCTGTGGAATCTCCACGTTTCACTCCAGGCTAAAACACTCCATTTTCTCATGCGATGGTGGTATAGTGGTGAGCATAGCTGCCTTCCAAGCAGTTGACCCGGGTTCGATTCCCGGCCATCGCAGAACTGGATTTTTTTTTTTTTACCTTTGTAAGAGTTGTACAAAATAGAACACACCAGTTGAAATATGTTTTCAATAGTGAATAATCACATTGAATTTATCTGTCTTTGAAAAATAGATATCAAAGCTGCACTCATTTGATCACACTTTTCCACTAGGAATCTGTGACATTGATTCATTGTTTACAATCTGAGCAGAACAAAAGCCAATGGGAACATGCCTTATTTGAACATGGAAGTAGACGAACACTCATTTTCAACAAAGGCTTAGGTCATTTACGAGTGAGCATGTCCCTGTAGGGCTACCGTAGCTGTTCACATGCTATAAAATGGAGGAGTGTGAGTTGTGCATTCAGTTGTAATCTGCACATTCACCACCAGGTCAACAAAACAAACAAAAACCTTTAAAAACAACTTTAAAGGTAGACAAAAAAATAAATACAAAAATCACTACATCAAAATTCTTTCCTTTCTGTCAAATTGAGGAAAATGCAATGCTTTGTTTCTTTGATTGGTTATTTGTCCATCCACTGAAAATGTATGTACAACTGGATTACTGCAAGATATCACACAGATGTGCAGTGTGTCTCAAACATGCTATCTTTAAAACTCTTGACCCTGACGTGATTTGAACACGCAACCTTCTGATCTGGAGTCAGACGCGCTACCGTTGCGCCACAGAGTCTCTTTCACTGCCAAATGTGGAATTATCCACGGCCATGTCAGTATGGCTTCATCAGAGGTCACAAAGTAGCCTTAATCAATTCATTACTATTTCCTGATTAGACTTTACTTTAACCAAAAACAACAACAAAAAACAGTCTAGCTTCAAGGTTCCACATGAGGTGCTCCCTTCATTAGCAGACTGATGTGACCAGACACTGATGGGACTTTAACTCACAACCTTCAGATCTGGAGTCAAATGCATTAACGTTGCAAAAGAGACACTGTAAGCCTCATGCAGTTACTCTAGAAACGCTAATTTTTTTCGTGCACTTTGACTTTTTCCAGAGCCCATTTTCTAGTAATGCCTCTCAAATTAAAGTTTGCAGTGCTGACAGTGCTCAAGTTCCCAGTGTCCAAGCTGCTAGCCTTGAAGAGTTCTGTTTTTAAGGAAATGTTAAACTCAAATAGTCATGAAAATCAGCTCCTTTTGCCCACTTACCAGCTCTCAGCTTTAGATTTGGATTCACTTTTCAGTGTCTCTCCAAACACTCTGTACATTTAAACCTTTGATCCTCACCGGATTGTCGTCTTCTGATCTGGAGTCAGAAGGGCAACCGTTGCACCTCTGAGTCACCTACAATGTGATAAACTGAAAAATTTTGCAACAAACACTGAAAGTTAGCCATAAGGACGTATCCTCTGCTGCCAGTGCAGCTTTCAGACCCGAGTGACTCCTTCTGCTTTAGCTCCGTCCTCCTCATACCCTGAAAAATTTGCCCGTTTCTCTCCACCTTACAAATTACGTGCTTGTGCGATGGTGGTATAGTGGTGAGCATAGCTGCCTTCCAAGCAGTTGACCCGGGTTCGATTCCCGGCCATCGCAGCTTAATGGTTTCTATCTTATTAATGTATAATCTGAGAAAGTCAGGGTTGTTTAAAATATATTCAAAATCAAGCTGAAAAGCCTGTAACTTCAGATTCAGTTGTGCTTTGTTCTATGTGCAAATGGATTACAACAGATGTGCATTGAATCTCAAAAACTACATTTAAAACCTTTGACCCTGACGTGATTTGAACACGCAACCTTCCGATCTGCAGTTAGTCACGCTACCGTTGTGGCAAGGTTAGTACAGCCTTGATCAGTTCATTACAGTTTCCAGATTAGACACTTAAACCAAAAACAACAAAAAAGATTTCAGCATCAAGGTTCCACATGAGGTGCTCACTTTATTAGCAGAACAATTTGACCAGACACATATCAATGAGATCAAAAGGACCTATGGGTTGTTACATATGCAAGCCTTGTAGATTTCTGTTTTTAAAGGAATGTAAACAGAAATAGTCATGAAGATCAGCTTTTTTTGCCCCAACTACAATCTTTAGAGAAGCATGCGTCTGGCAACTTTGGAAGAAAGAACATGTCTTCTGAAACAGTAGGGTCATTTTAGTGTATTTAGTGTAATACAGATTTCACTCTGCCAGGGTCCAGCGTATTGGCCTATTTTTCTTTATTATATGCGTAGTCCCATAGTGCGCCTTACTCTCGCGATGTGTCCATGTCCCTGGACTGGAAAGTTCATTTGGAGGCTTCTGTCCAGCAGAGGGTACTGTGTCAGTGAGATAGGCTTAATTCTACTGATCTCATGACTTGGAGCCATCAAAATGATTTTGAGAATATTTGTTTTTGGGCTAAAAGTTATTGCGTGTTACTGTAAATAACACAGTGCTTTTTTCCACTGTTTGGGCTTATTAATTCACCACCTTTAACCCACCCAGATTTACTGACTTCCTGCAAATGCAAGGAATTAGCTGAATTTTAAACAGCTAAATCACAGCAATCAGAAATAACACAAGCCCTCTGAACACAGGGAATATATGCCGCTAACCCATCACTTGTGAATAGCACTTGCACCATCTGACTTTACTCCTGTGGACTCTGCAATCCTTGAAGAAAGTGTCAAACTAAAGTCAGCAACTGAATAATTACAGGAAGATGAACAACCTTTACATCGTTTATCAATCTGATTTTACAACAAACCACAGCTCCTACACTGCACTGCTTAAAGCTGTAAATGACCTCTCAATTCTCGTCCCAGGAAGTATTATCATTGGTCCAAAATCAAAAAAACAAAACATGGAATCGCTACTCAACTTGGCTCCTTTTCACTCACGTTTAAAGAACATGCAAGAATGTTAGTTTTCTTAATTAACAGTTTGACCAGGTCAGCATTCTTTCATCTTTAAAAAAAACGTATCTCTGTTCGATGCTGAAAAATGAGTTAGACTTTTGCCAGATATTCTCTAAATCAAGAGCACATTAGATGCTTTCTTCCTTAGCAGATTCATTTGCATAAAGACTCCACAGGTGTAACGTATTGTATCTTATTTTTTGGCTTCTTTTTATTTGCTTTGTCTTCAAGTTAGTTTAATACCAGATTAGTCCATTTTATTTTTTTATAGTTAGTATAACACAATATAGAAATGAATAAACATGTAAATAACAATTGAATCCTTTCTTTTTATCACTTCGAAAAGCTCTTCCTCACTGTTTTATCAATAATCCATAAACTAACAAAGCCCTGGCCCCGGAAGCTCCCTGAATCCTGTTTAGTCTCCTGGGACTGTTTATTTGGGAATTCCACACTGTTTCAATTTCCTGTGCTCCAGCAGGGCCCGGACAAAAGGAGCTTCAACTTCCTATTCATGTCAGAGGACACTGTCAGTCATAGACAGAGTGACTAGTCATGTAAAAGTGTCAAGGCTGGCATCATTACAAGCCTATGTGTCTCTAAATTGTAACTGTTCTTTCAGTGACCTCTATTGTTAACATATGTCAAGCTGAATCACAAAAACATCACTTGATAACGAAGAAGAAACAAACAAAAGGCAGAATGAAAGGTTTTGTGGGGAAAGAAGCAGCTATTTTCTTTGTGTCTTGAGCCCTCTAGTGGACAATCTCAGTCAGTGCATGTACATGGTAATTCAAGGCCTTGTTTGCATTTTCACATTTCATTTATTTGTTGACTGCTTTATTGAACGACATGGCCCATCCTCACACATTGAACTTATCAGTATCAGTGTATTCTTGTATGCTTGTGTCATTACAAACATTCATCGACACATCCCAAATGTCACAGGTTAGCTTGAGCTCACATTAGAAAAAAAAAAAAAAAAAACGCACTGATGACTACACAAATGTCTTTGGTGAGCGTTTGTTAGCTGCTGTGATCGTGTAAATCATAACATTACCCTTTTAGATGGTCTAACTGAGGCTGTAGATCACTGTAAGCACCGGATGAGCGCGGAGGGCGGCCTGCTTAGTGCTCATTTGACTAATGAATTCATGTTAAGTGTCGTACGCCGCATTACTCTGAATGGCGTTGCGGGAGATAAAAGGATCTAGTGGGGTTAGAGCTAATTGTGTGTGAATGATCCACAGCTAGATGATTTTATTAGTCTAATTGAAATGTTTATGATAATAGGAACTGTGGCTTGTTACGGTTTGTCTTAAGTGACTCTGGGATGGTCCAATACTGGCTCGTTCATATTCCATTGTTGTTATATTCTAGATTTATGTATGTCATAGTCCATTTGAAATAAGCATGTTTGTCTGTCTCAGATTGTCTTGGATAAAATATTTGATAAAACCAATAAGTGGTACAACACATTTCAAGCTAATATCATATTTTGGTTTCTGAGATATGAAGATTTTAAGAAAGTTTTAAAAAATTGAGGGGCTAGTAAAAAAAAAAAAAAAAGGTTCCAAAGAGAGATTTGAAAATTTGTGGCTTAAGCAAAAAATGCAATTCAAAGAGCTATATAAGCACAATGTATCTGAATGAATGATTACAATATGGAGAATCATTCATAAAAATAAAAAAAAATCCAACTATTGTTAGGTTTTCATCCATGATGTTTCTTATCAAGCAGTGTTGGTTAGTGTTGGAGACTTAAGCTGAACTGATCTAGTCTTATGTATTGATCAAGCCTGTTCAGGTGCTCTATAGATAAAGCTTGACCTTGAGACTGATCTTCTAAAAGGTAACATCTTTTCCTGGAATCCAAAACCTATTACTTACTCTTGTCTAGGTCCGAGACAAAAAGGATTCTGGGTTTTTAATCAAGCCTGCTAACAGTGATTTACTAACTAATACCATTATTGTGATTAGATAGGAAATTTCCTGCTAAAATGGATTGATGAACCATACTTTTTTACTTCCCTCATACAGTCTTTTCTTGGTGTATGTTTGTAGGAGAGCAAGGTAACACCGTTTGTGCTTCTAGATGAAGATATTCACTGCATTTGAAACAATATATATATATAATATAATTATATAATATAAAATAGTATAATAGCTGATTTACATTTTCTAGTTTATTTCCTTCTTTCTAATTATTTATAGAGAAAGCTGCACTATTTTTTGTTATATTTTAGAGGCTCACTGTTTAATGTCTTAAGTTATGCTTTTGTTTAATGCAGTGATGGTGAATGCATTATTTGTAATTCAAAAAGCAGGAGCCATATATGGAAATGACTGTTGCTAATTAAAGTTAGCATTATATTTTGGAAAAAAAGTAGCATTTAGTATTATTTTGTTTTGGATTGTGACTAGCTTCATTTGGGAGGACTTTTTGTTGGTTTGTTTTGTGTGTGTAAGGATTCTCAAATATCTAATCAAGAGGCAAAGCAGTATTTAGATCCACAATTTAGAAAGTGAACACTGATTAAACCAAAAGCCAAGTAGTGACCAAAGTAGTATGGTTTGCTCCTTTATCTTTAGCATTGAGTAACTGGAGAATGGGTGCTGTTACCTGCAATAAAAGAACACCAAATCTATTTTTAAGGCCTTGCTGTTTATTCATTTTTTCCTACAACAGCAAATTACAGAAGCAGTATTGAAAATAAAAGTCTTATTTTCTTGTTCTTGTAAAAAACAAAACAAAATCTGCACAAAATCTGATGACAGTACAAAACGAAGCGTTAATATGTAAATGCTGGGGGAGGGGGCATTACTGCAGAAAAAGCCATTATGCCTTTTTCCAAATCAAAACTTTTTTTTTTTTTTTTTTTACATTTCAGACTTTTATCACATAATCTGAAACTATATATAAAATAAAAATAAATGAACAGGTGTTTTTTTGTGTTTTCATTCATTTTTTTTTTTTTTTTTGCAAATGAACGCTAAAAACACATAAACCTCTTAAATATATTTATCAGTGCAACATCGTTTCTTTTGAGTCCACGCTACAGTATCCATTTTTCTCTAGCTTAGTCCTTGAGCTACGGTCCTCTAGAGCTCGAAGCTTACGGCAAAGAGGGGGCAAACACGGCGGGACGTCCAAATGATGCTGAAGTATTCACCACAACACGACGTAAAAAGCACACGTAGAAAAAAACACCCTCGGATCAGAATCGTGATTGTATCGGTGGCTCCCGTGGGCCCTCGCGTCCTGATGCTGCCCCAAACACAGTCCCATCCTCTTGTAGTATCTTGCGTCGGGATTGTCCCAATATTTTCTGCACGAGGAGAGTCTCAGGAGAAGAGTTCACACAAAGGTGGGTTTTCTTTTGAGCTAAAAAGACGTACAAAAGCTCTACAAATGTCTTTTTTTGTTTTTTACGACAAAGCAAGTCTTTAGTCGGTGATGTCGTGTGGTGGTATACCGTCCTTTGGTGAAGCCGCAGAGAGAAACCATGTTTGACCTGATTTAGGTGATGCCCCTCCCCCCGACGTCCCAGGATCAGTTTCACAAAAGTGCTTTAGACAAGTCTGGAACATTAGACTAGTCTTAATTCAGTCAATGCTAACACCATTTGGACGAGTTCACAGGAGTCATTTCTTTCTGTGTAATAACTGCTCAAACATGACCTAAATCGTGATAATGATGTATTTTTATGACTATGAATAGGAATGTACTTAAAGAGCATTAGCTAACTTGGATTCTCGTGAGCGTTGTTTCCACTGAGTGGTATTAGTTGACTCAGTTTGGGTAACCTCTAAGAGCATCGCTCGACTTAGGGTTATCCATTGTTCAGTCAGCTTTCTGCAGTATTTAGCTCCACTTTTCCAAAGCGGACCACACACTCTGGACCGCTTTGGGGCTTCAACTACTCCAACTGGAAACTAGCTTGTGTTGACTCCCATTCAAATCATCAGAATTATTATTATAGTTTTCATTCTTCTCTCTAATTCAACTCTTTTATTTGCAAATCAAGTCACTGATTTGTTACACCAGTCATGGATGTATTGTTAGAGCTGGATTATGGCCGTCGATGAATTTCAAAGACAGCTGCTCATTGCTGCAAAAGAAAAGTTTTTGGCTTACAGGTTTTTTTTGGCCAAATGCGACCCATAAAGCAGGCACAGTATGTTCCTCACCCTGTCTTGTGTTTTGCCTCCAATCAAGTTCAGGTCTGACCTATGGGATTGAGCTGTGATGTCATAGCAATAAGTTATTTTTAAACCAATTAGAAGAAACATTACAACATAGACATATACGTAAAAAATAGGTGTTTCTTATTACATTAAAGCCTTTGGTGAAAATTGTCACTTGTGATTTTTGAGGTGCAGTATCAGGAGTGACTATTGGTGGAATTGGCAATGGGGCAGAAGGGGTGGACCCACATCCAGCTCTTACATTACATCCAAGGACAACCTGACTGGTAATGACCACTTTCACCCAAAAAGAAGAAGAAGAAGAAGACTTTAGGCAGTGTTTATTGTTAACTTTAACCATCTACCATTTGCTTTTCAGCTGCATCTGCTAACGTTGTAGCTTTCAGGATTTGAACTTTGACTTCGTTTGAAATATGGCCACTTCTAAGCTCCGTCTATGACATAACAGGACATAAAAAACTGAAAGACCTTCTATATAATGCCATGGGTGACGCTACGCTTTATGCTCATTCCTATTTACAGTCTTTCCTGTCTGGCAGTTAGCATCCAAATGGTGTCATGACAATAAATGGCCTTGAGTCCTGGAAATGTGTGTATTTTAATATTAGATAACTGAAGATTTACATTTAGGATAGACCTTTGTGAAACTGAGCCCAGTGTCCTGTACTAATGACATCAGCAGTGACATCACAACGTTATGGCTGCTGCTACACGTGAATGAGTCTTTGCGGCCAGAAGCTACAATACAATACAGCATGTGAACCGTACAAATCATGAAAATAATGATAGCACCAATCTTCAGTTAGTTAACGAGCCTTTTTCTAAAAAAAAAAAAACAACCCTCATTTAATAGACTCCTAACTCTAGGGAATCAGTAACAAAGTGCATTCAAGCTGCAGTGAACAATCCACAGTGACGAGTTCGAGGTGATGCGCTAGTGTCAGCTAAAGCAAAGCATTGGCGATTGTTGCTTTTTTTTTGGTATGTCGGCAGCTATTTTGCATGGAACACCACCACTTCTGCCGTAGATATGAGATATGCTACATGGAACTATACTGGTGCTAAGTCAAGCTTGCAGCAAAATTATAATGAAGGAATGGCAATTTTTCGCTAACTTCAGAGCTGTGAATAAGACTTTTGACCCACAGATGGCTTGAATGCACATTGATATCTCAAATAAAAAAAAACAAAACAAAACACACACACGACACCTTCCACAAAACAGTCAGAAGATTGTATTTACACACACACAACCCATGGAAAAAAGGGATACTGCAGCCGTTTTCCTTTTTTACTTTCATTAAAAAAGGGCAATGAAATATATTAAAACATATATTTACAGTGTGTTTTTTTGGACATTACACAATGAGTCAGACAAAGCGCTGCGATAGATTGGATCTCGTTTTGCAGAGATACTTTGCCCCTGCTTCCTGTCGCTAAACCAGAGTAAAATCCGAAATGGAAAGGCACTGTCAGAAAGAACCATACACATTGCCGTGAAGGGGACCCTCACTTTTCGAGTGACAAGGGTCAAAAAGGGGGAAAGGGGAGGGGGGGCGGGGCTTCAGGGTCATGTGTTATGGGCACACCCTGTATGCCACATCACGGGGACACATCTACAGTTTTGCTGGATATGGTTCCTTTAGAAATTTGTCAAAAATAAACAATAGCCTTCATCAACTTCAAAAAAAAAAACATCTCTCTGGGAAAACGATAAATACTTTAAACATTATTAATAAATTGGTCTCAACACCAGCATCCGATTGTAAAAATGAATGAAAATCATAATAGAAAATTAAAATATCATCTAGATCATCTGTACATATTTTTTCTGTATTTCTTTTGTACACAGTGACCCCTACTGGTAGGTTTCTTTTACGGCAGCTCCTGAGAAAATAGTCCTAATAGCAGACCTCCCATCGGTTGCTGAGCCCGTCCCTCTAACAAATCGAGGGCGTGGCAGTCCTTAGAGCCCGCCTACTCGCTAGTGCTTGAGAGGATGTGCCTAAAACAGTCTTGCGCGGACTTTCAAAGCCCGCACCCTTTGCTGATCACTTCCAAAAAGTCTTTCCTCACGCCTCCGAATACGTGCTCTGTACGTTGAGTTTGTCCTTCTTTAGCTTGACGCCGTCCACCAGCTCAAAGTTATAGTTCTCCAGAGCCGATAAGTTCCTGTCCGACATGCCTCCGTGAGAGCAGGCGCAGTACAGGACTACGCCGCAGATGGCCCCCAGGAAGACCCCCAGGGCTGACATGGCGATGATGGTGATGAGGATGGGGTCCAGGGTCTTCAGCATGTTGCCGGCTCCACTGATCTGATTGGTCTCCACTAGGTCTGGGTATTCAGTGATCTCCTCCACTGAAAAACACAAGTAAAATGTCTCTGGTCAGTAACTCAGTAAATATCCATGCTGTAACCATTAGAATACTGAAATGTGTAAAGTTGTCTTCTATTATATAGCGCTAAAAAAAAGTCATTATAGCAACAAAATTATCTACCTTGACTGCAAATTTCAAACCGCATGATGTGGGTTTATAATGTATGTCTTAATTTAGATTTTATTGATCCCACAATGGGGAAATTCACATGTGACGGCAGTTTACATATAGTGCAAAAACAATGTTGGAAAATATATAAAGAGAGCATGCAGTAAAAATATATATACAGAAAAAAATTTGAATATAGATTATAAGAAATAATGTAAAGAAACTTTTAAAGGTACTACTAAGATAAATTAGCAATATAATAAAAAGAGCACTCATACATATTTACAATGGGATTACAAGGGGAAAACATATTGCACAGGTCAATAGCTATACATGTGAGTTGTACAGTCTGATGGCAGTTGGTAAAAAGGACCTGTGGTAGTACTCCTTTATCTTTATATTTTAAAACACTCAACTCTCTCAACTCTGAAGGCATTTGAAACACTGCAAACATCATGCTACTATGAGCAATTGAGTTGTAGTATTGAAAGACCAGTGTCATATGCAGCTTTTCAAATAGAGCTAGTCATTTCTTCTTAATCACAACGTATCCATTAACTATATTATTCTGACATAACAAAAGTAGAAAACATGACTTACATATCTCATTGAGGCGATCCTCTGGCAGCATCGGTTCAGTTGGCACATCGGGATCTGTGACGAGAGACATTCATTGTAAATAAATACGGTATGAAGAATGGTAGTGGTAACAGTACAGGGGGTTAGAGCGCTGGTCGAGGCTCTTACCTTTGCAGTCCGTCATACTGAGACCATTGAGAACCTTGATGTCGTCTACAGCAATGTCGCCCCAGCTCTTTCTCTCCACCAGCCCCTCAATCACCACCTGCACAAATCAAAGAAGGATTTAGAGCTCGGATACATTCAGCTCTTATACCTACGCGCAATTTACATCATGCTATGTATTAGCGGGAAAATTTGACATATTTACATTGTAGCTACATCCATCTTTAACGTTTAACACTCCTCCTCCAACTCCTTATAAACAACTGCATGTATTTGTCCATTCTTTCAAGACTTAATTATTTACTTTTTTGTGCAATTTCTACCTTGACTTTTTTATCTTGACTTAACTCTGATGGTCCATTGCTTTTGCACTGTGCCATTTTTGCTTTAAGTTATCACTACATTTGAAAATAAACAGGGATCGGTCTGGACCATGGGCTACGTCCAACTATGGACACAAGAGATTAGCAGGTAGATTAGCCTTTAGTAGCGCTCCCATTGTTTTGAAAGAGCAGAGGACAGATATGTGAACATACAAAATTATTTTCTGAGCAGCCTCATTTAATGCACACTCTATTTTATTACTTCGACTCACTTGATATGGTTTGTTGGTCCGTGGCACAAGCACACGCCCCTCCCTCCAGCGGTTGCCCTGGTGACCGCTGACCGTCCACAGCAGGATGTCGGCAGGTCCGTCCAGAGTCTGCTTGCGCTGTTTGATATGCAGAGTGCCGATGTGTGGTCCGAACATATGATACCAGAAGGACACACAGAGGTCCGAGTCGGGGGAGCTGACCATGGGACTGACCAAACGAGCCACTTCTGTCTCCTGAGGCCCGGTTGCTAAGGTGTAGATGAAGTTCCCAGATCCACCTGTTGGAGAAAAAACTGATATGATTTCCCAAATTTTGAATTATAATGTGCATTTCCGTACTGTTCCATTTGTATATTGTTTATGGAGCTGTTAACCAATAAATACATGGCTGTTTAATGAAAGACCCTCACCTGTATGGTCCATGTTAGGTCCTGTGTTAAGAGTAGGGGTTCCACTGGACTGGATCTGCCATCTAGAACCAGTGTCTTCTGATGTCCAGCTGCAAAAGGACGGGTTACTGGCCCAGCCGAAGTCACAGGCGAACCACATGAAAGCTGCAAGAGAGCAGAACGGAGGTCAACATGAGTTATCACAGCCCATCACATTTCATCCTCCTCCTTATTACATGACTTGCCAGGAGCTGTGGACTTTAACAATGACCCGCGGGCTTATCATGCTGTCATGACTGCAGGCTACACTTCAGGGCTGGGGACACTCATTTTGATCTGAAAAGGACACTAGAGGGCAGCAAATGCCTGTGGGATGTAGACTCTCACAGTTGGGAGAACTTAATCCGAGAGTCCGTTTGTGAATATATTACTTTTATTATGATGCAAGATAAGCTCGTTTTCTGGTGATGTATTTATGTTCATGTTATGTCTGTTTAAACCAAAACTATGTAACTTTTCAAGCTGTACACCCACTAAAACCTTTAAGGGACTGACTTTGTGTCAAAGTTCAAAATTTGACTAACTTTACTAAATATCTTGCCCTGAAACTCACATTTACAGAGTGCAGTGTCTATCAAACCAGATGGACTTTGTCATTAAAACAAGTGTTAGCCTTTTTGCTTCATGTCAACAAACTAACAAAATCAATTTAATTCTGTTTGAACTGATTTTCAGGCTCAGTATTTAAGGGTAAAAAGTTACTTAGTATTGCTTTAATGTTCTCTGTGTGACTAGGCCTGATTGGTTGTTGCATTTGCTCCAGTGACAATACAAGCCATATATAAACATGGTCATAACCAGCTATGAGGTCACTGGGGTCTTGAGTCATTTCGATTATTATTATTAATTACTTTCAACACACAATGGTAAAATGAGTCATTTACAGTATGTATGAAGTTAATGTTGACACAGTAGTGGTCTTTATATATATCGTCTATATAGTTATGGATATCTGTGATGGAATTTTCTTGAATGAATAAATTGTAATATTGGTTTTATTGCTGTGGGAGTCATTTGGGCATGTATTTGGCTAGTTATGCATTATTAAGTACGATGCACAAAATATCCATATTTTAGCTATTTTACGTCAGGCCCATATTTCAGGGGTCAAGAGGTCACACAACATTGAAATATTGATATGACCTATGTATTTACATTATGCTGTTTTTATGAAATGGCAAGAATAATATGTACATTTTACTACAGACTTCTCTTTAGTTTGAATGACTTACAGACCTACGTTATGTTCAAATGGTATTCCATTGATTTAAAACTGCTTGTAACATTAGAAGCCTTTTGGCAACAGCTGACAATACACAGTATTTTACATTGTATCAGAAAACACTGTTCTAAAATGTGTTTTCAATGTCAGCTGAATATGTAATAATCAATGCGTCCAAATACTTTTGGACTTTTTTGGATCTGCAAGAACCAATTAAAGCAAAGATACATTTAGCAGCATTAGAGAGAGTGACCGCATGGTGTAGTTCTCATCCTGGATACACACCTTGGGTCTATTTAATGACTGTAACAGGGAATATAAAAAAGGTATGGCGGGACTCTAGATATAGGTACAAAGCCAGAGACAAAGAACAGGACATCTGGGTGGGATGTCCAGTGGAGAAAGCAACATTCATAGCTACCCGCAGAGAGCCCACAGTTTTAATGAGAGTGGGGACTTGAGGTTTGCAGACGCCTATAGTAACAGCCTTCCAACAATGCAGTCCCCCATGGACACACTGCGCTCTGAAGAATCCACCATAGAGGGAAAAATGTGTGGGATCTCCAGTTTAAATTGGATAAAGAAAGACTTCCAGGGAACACAGGGGAGCGGGATGTTTGGGATGTCTGCCACGGCCCTAAACTCCAGTATGTGCTTCCAGCCAGAGATACAAAAGGGCTGCTCTCCAGATGACAAAATATATGGGCTGTATTTCTTTTAATAATGGGACACATTTAACCAGCCTCCACTTCTATTTAGTGATTAAACACAAAGGATGGAATTCCCCCATGTGGAGCCGCATTTCAGAAGCAAGGCCACTTTTTAATGGAGAAATCACATTCCCAATTAAATATATACAAATAAGCTTTTGGAGAGGGAACATGAGTTTAATTAAAGAGTGTTTTTTTTTTTTTTTGTAACACATTTACACAGTACTGATTAGCATGCATGGGCTATCACAGTTTTTGGTGATCATTCATGCATTTCAAACTCAATTGCTAATCACTTTATTTGTCTTCATGAGGCATTTAAAAGGCTTGAGAGCAGAACACAATCTACAAAGAACAACTCACACATATAAAAATAAGCTGAAGGCTTTGCTATATAAATTTAATTTGATAAACCACTCCTATATCAGATCATTGTGCACTAACATATCTGTATAACTAAAGAGAAAGACTGGTGGATTGTAGTGTTCAATTACGGCTGCAATCAAACAATGTATGCCATTGTAGTAAGTCAAATGGCAGAACCTATTTAAATTTAAACAGCCACCGGTCTGGACCATGGGCTAACTATGGGAGGCTCTGAATGGAAGGAAGGTAAAATCTTTCCACTAGAATAAATTGGCAGTGCTTAGTGGCATCAAGCGATCTAGCTACAGTGGCTAACCTATGATGCTAATGCCCCAAATGTTACAACTGATGCAGTGGCCAGGACAAGGTAAATATGAGTGAATATGTTTCAGTGCTCATCTTTACAAGAATGTGAAAATGTGCGATAGACTGTTGAGAAGTAGCTAACATCAATAACTACAGATGCTAAAGACTGTCCAGCCTGATGGAACATTTGATTCTGTAGATACGGGACACTGTTGACATGAGCATGAGCTATTTTGTACCACCCCTTTACATCGCATCAGTTTATAGCAGGTAAACACAAAAACAATCTAATATCACAAATAAAAATTTTGTCCAGGTTGGGTATTCACTTCACTTAAACAGCTGTGCGCAGACAGAGCCAGCTGATGGAGCAAGGGGTGTCTGGTGGAACCTATGGCCCATTAGCCAAGGTCAGACTGGGGTCACAGGCTCTCCACTGCCTGCTGCCTCATCAGCTCATAGAGGAGACGGTGTATGTGTGGCCCCAGACCTCATTTCCTGTGGTCATTTGCATTTCCCTGTTTGTTGTTGTCGTGTGTTGGCAGTGTGTGTATATGTCGGCCCAGTGATTAGTGATTATGCTGAGGCGGCAGCAGCAGAGCGCCAGGGCTAATCAACCTCTCTCGCCCTGTCAGCGGGGGCCATATCATCAGCTCTAAAAACAGACACACATCGGAGCCCAGAGGCCGCCTCCAGCAGCCAATCATTAACTAACTTCTGCATAAATCTATGGAAATTAATTCTAAATAAACCTTGAGCACTTTAATATTTTGCTTATATTTCATCACAAACGCCACTGGGCGCAGAGGGCCCGTGATGATTAGAGTGATCAGTGAAGAGATGAGAAAGTATTTAAAAGTTGTACTCACGGGGGATGGTGTCCACTTCAGCTGTAGTGGTCTCTGGAATGGTCGTCCCACCTTAACAAAATAGTAACACTCAAAAGACTGCTTAGGTAGCCATATTTTATGTAACTATACAATACTTTGTTTTCATGCTAGAGGTGGGACTAAGTCTGTTGCAATTTGAAGCAACAGTACAGGCTTGATTCTAAAAATTCCTTGGGTTTGAATTATGCAGTTACAATAAAACATATTTAAACTTAATAGTCATCATTTACAAATGTCATCAAATAGTAAATAGCAATTTAAACATCTACAAGTTAGTTTTAGTTTTTAATAGATTTGAGTACCTATTTTGACCAATCAAAATTCATCTAAATAAAGAATTACGTGGCTCAATGCAAAGTCAACAAAGTCTATCATGTGATTTTTGGCAATAAAAAGCATAGGGTAAAAGAAAGTGTGGCGCGAATTGCCCATTTGTTCTGGTGGCCTGCTGGGTGCCAAATAGTGAGCCCACCAAATTGTGACCATCAGGATGTAAGCATCAATAGAGAAGGGTAAGCATAAGGCAGGTAACACTTTTCACTGTCACCTCTTCTAATGTCTTATAAGAGATTTTTAATGAGTTATAACACATTTATTACCATTTAATAACCCTTGTTGCCTTTTTAAGTGTGTATACTGTGATGTGGTACAACAGTTAGCAAAAGTATATGTCCAAATGGTGTCAAAACAAAAGTATTTTAACTCTAGCCTCA
>JAWCTZ010001286.1:0-21262 GCA_036850595.1 Rhyacichthys aspro | reverse complement strand
CCTGTGAAATGACAAAAACTTACAGTGAGTAATCATCAACAGGACAAAGGCAGTGTTGAAGTTGAAATTCACCTGAGGAATTTCCTTGGAGCCCAGAGCCCTTGGACCGTCTCTGTTAAGATAATTTCTGTAAGCTGAAGCATTGGCCTTCTTCTCCTGAATCATCAGGACTTGTACTTGTGCTCTAATCACAACAATAAATTATATAAAACATATTTAACTTGCAAACTTAAGAGTTAAGCTGATTTTCCTCACCTCTGGTTTCCTTGGAGAACTCAGCGTTGTTCCAGCTTTGGGTGTAAATTTCTTCTCTGAAATCAATGAAGGGGTTGGCTCTTTTTAGAGAGATATTGAGTTTATTTGGTGAAATTGTCATTTTCTTTGACATTTCTTTGTCCTCCTTTTTCTTCATCATGGCAAGTTTGGAGCTGGCTTTGACAGGGCTTTTTTTAGGCGATGGACTGATGACATCCTCTGATTTGCAGCCTCTTTGCTGGAGCTTTAATGGACTACTTTTAATGCTAGCAGCAGAGTCTGTGGTACTCTTGGTTCTTAGCTCGTCAGAGCCTTTACGAGCCTGGTAAAATACACCAGATAATTTAATATACTGGCATTAACTGTTAACACAATTTGTCTCACGTGAATTACCTTTTTTGCTAGTGGCTCCTCATCCAACATAGACAGTGTTTTGGCAAACTCCTCATCCTCATGGACCTGTTTTTCCAGCTGTCAGCATAAATAATATAATTGTCTGTGTGTGTGTATATATATATATATATATATATATATATATATATATATATATATATATATATACTTTTTTTTAAATATATATATTACATAATAGAGTAAACTTTTACAGACAACTTACCTCCATGTCCTCATCCATCTGGAGCTGCCTAGCGATTTGCTCATCACTCAGATCATCTGTGTCCTGGATTGGCTGAAAAGTATTTGGGTTTTCACCAAAACAATGTCAAAGTTAACAAAGCTGATTAAAGAGAAGATCACAGACAATGGCAGTGATGGGGAAGGTAAAAACAAGAAACATCTCAACACTCACAGCTTTCCGTTTGGTGCTTGCAACAAGTTTCTTGTCTGAGCGTTGAACAGTCCCGCTGCCAAAGTAGTCAAAGACTGAAGTGGGTGTTTGTTTGGATTTAGGAGGAGTGACAGGAGACTTTAACATGGATTTCCCCTGAGCGGTGTGTTTTATTGGAGACTTGCTGATTTCTTTGGTCCCAAAACCTGTTGCATCCGTCTTTTCTGGTTTGGAGGTGCCATTTTGCTTGGATTTTGAAGTCTTCTTCAGGCTTTGAAAGTTGTCACTATCTGAGTCTACAGCAAAAAAATAGTTACTTTTCCTTCATTTTAGAGTATCAGCTCTCATATGTTGTCAAACAATTACCTGTTTCAGAGACATACTGGACAGGGTCTTTTTTTAGAGGCTGATCTGCTTTAGCAGTCTTCTGCTTTTCCTTAGGGGACTTTTTTGACTTAGTCAATGATATCTCATCGTCTGAGTCTTGACAGAAAGAGTATGTAAAAAAGAGGGAGAAAAAGGAACTTTCATACATAAAATATCACTCTCTCTGTTATTTTATATCAGCAGGTCACATGGTGGGGTGGCGCTTACCTGAATCTATCACTGCATGTTTCTTACGTTTTTTGTCACCGTCTTTGCGTTTCTCTTGTGATTTGGAGGCCTGATACAAAAATATATTTAAACAATCTTTGCCAATATGATTATAAAAGATGTTTTATAATTTGTTTCAAAATAACAAACGTTGACATTTTTATTCTTGCCTTAGTGTCCTTGGTGGTTTTCACCTCCTCGTCCGAAGACAGAAGGATCTTTTTCTTCTCTTTTGATTTGATGTTAATATTAGGGGCTGGTTTCTGCACGACAGGTTTGGAAGATGTCGGTGCAAAGAACCGCCTTATGTCCTGTGTGCACAGACAACTGCGGTCAGATGTCAAAACCACCACCAAAACTAACACCGTCTATTCGTTTGGAGAGCACCAGTTTAGTCGTGGCTCATTGGCCCTTTTCCACTCGCGCTCGGGGAACACAAAAAGTTCAAAACAAAGCAGAACACAGGACAACTGTAAAAATCCGATAATACTCGATCCTGTGCTGTGTACAGAGCATGGCCGACTGTCTAAGGTTACTATTAAACTTTAATACATTTATCCTAGCTGGAGCTAACAGTGAAAGTTTAATACAGAAGGTGTTTCTACAAGATAAACCAACAGTGTGTATATTTAACATAGCAGTTATTAATAATATATCAGATGTTAAGTTACTTGTCTGAACCTCTAGATCACATACCATTGCTGATAAGACTTCTTTCTCTATTGCTTTGTGTCCAGGTTGTTGGGGAAATTAGAAAATCCACTGCTTGGCGCGAAGCACAGTCTTGTCGTCGCTTAGAGATGACGCACTACCGGGATTTGGACGTGCGTCGAGTGCGTCAACACATTTCGTGCAAAACGCAACAACAAACTCTCAGTCTTCGGTGTGTGTAAATGACAAGTAATTTAGGCTTCATAATAATCATCATCATCATCATCATCATCATCATAACCATAACAACAACAACAACAACAACAATAATAATAATAATAATAATAATAATAATAATAATAATATTTTCATCATTATATATTATGGAAGCTCTGCATTGGCCTTATTATTTCATATAGAATAGAAACTTGAAAACTATGAAGTTTAGACTAGACTATGAACATAAAACCTTAATGTCTGGCCAATAATCACTGCCTCTGACCATCAAACCGGAGGCATAACAATATAGACTTATCTTTATGCTTTATCTTCTGCTTTATTTTTGTAAATACAGTAACAAACTTAAGGTACTTGATCTAATGGTAATGATAATCCAAAAGACTCATGTGGTTCTCTGTTTGTGGTTGTCTGTGGCATGTGCAGCAGATATATATATATATATATAAAAAAAAGATGATTTGACTAGTAGGCTTTGTAAACTTGAAAAGCAAACTGAAAACAAGAACAGCTCACTGATAATTTACAGTCATACAAAACAATCTGAACCATTTTAATTGTCTGATAGTGTAATGTACCAGATAATACTAATATCAAGACTTTTTGAGACATTTGATGAGTTGCTTGTTACTGATAAGTACATGGGACCTCTGCCGTTATTCAGGGGCTCTCACACAGACTGAAGGGAAGGCATACAAACACTCAAAGTTCACCCAGCAACTGCTCACTGTTTAAAAAAAACCAAAACTAGTCAGTAGCACTGAATTGTACATTTGTTGAGATTTCAAAGTTTTAACGTTATGGATAATAGGGTTAATGAAACAAACATACATTACCTGTTGGAGAAATGTGCAAGCAACACTTTTCTTTGTGATTAATTGGGCTGCCTGAACACCAGTATGAAAATTTAAAAGGTTTCTCACTAAACCAGAACCAGTAATCCTCCTGTCGAAAACAAAATAAGAAAGAAAAGATAGGAAAGAAAGGAAAGAAAGAAAGTTAAAAAGTACAGGTAGGATAAATGTAGACCACATTTTCAGTAACATGATTTGATTAAACTTGTATCTAATTACTGGTTGATGCTTCAAAGGAACAGGTCTTCATAGGAGATTGTTTTATGTAAAAGTGTGCTTATCATATGGCGTCATCTCAACCCTGAGCGTATCAGTGAGCCTCCTGGCACCTCACGTCACACTGCATCAGGCCTCTGCCTTATACTTTACCAAACACATTTTCAAGTCTCTCACCTGTTGACAGTTCGATGCTCCAATCCACACAGGAATTCCAGTAACGTTATTATTTGTCATAGCCTGAACTGCAAACACCTCTTCAACACTGTATAGAGAGGCAAGGCTTCCCCCTTTGGATAGACAGTATTTCTGCAATCGACAGATTCAAACATAATTTACACACAGCTTAGTGTGCATAAAATACAAATAAAACTACTTTTCAAACAAGTTCTTTGGTTACCTGAGCATTTGCCCAGCTAAAACGTGTTGGGACATACTGGAAACAGCGTTGATCATGCAGAGTCCAGTTAGTGGGACATGACATGTTGGCAGACAAGGTTTCTGAGGATTAGGGCAGTGGGAGTTGACAAATGATAAGTTAATGAGTTAATTTAACCAACATGGATCAAGCAATCATTGTTTAGGTTGTGAAAAAAGAGATGCAGCTAAATCAGAAAAGAGGACAGACAAATATATGACATTGTATTTTCACATGAGTTACATGTGGAGATTAACACTCACCTCCAGCTGTAGAAGACATAACCACAGTAAACACAAGTAGAGCCACTGTCAACATTCTTGAGCTGGAAATAAAGAAAATGTTTGTCTTATAGTAGTACAAACAGTACTTTACTAAAGTGAAAACAAATACTAAACTTATACCTGCTGTAGAAAATCTTTCCTTCTGAGTTTGATGCTTGGATCTCTGATTCTAAACTGCACACTTCATTGGCAGTACCAAGAGAGAAGACTTGTACACAGAGCAAAGGGCACCACAAAGTAAACAAAGGATTTCATAAACTGGTGTGGCTCTTGTCTAGACTCTTGAGCATCCTTTTTGAAACTGTAGGTTTTAAACAAACCAAGTTACAAAAAAGTTGGGACACTGTTGTTAAGTTGAGACACTGTCCCTCCAGCGTGTCCTCCTCACAAGAGAGGCATCCAAGAAAAATCTCAAAACACATGCCCAAGCCACATATATTGGTGTTTGTTGTATATTTTTTTGTTGTATTTGTATTTTTTCACGGGGGTGAACTCCAACACATGGCCAGCTTGTCGCCTCTCACCACGGACAACTCTAGCATAGAGGAGAGTCCAGATCTTCTCAAGCAGTGTGGTCCAGAGCCCAAGCTGTGCACAGGTGAGCCCAACTCTAACAGTATAATAGTATTATGGAGTGGGACAGACATATATACTTCAAATGTTAAACTGTCTGCCCACCAGAGGCATTTGGCTCTGGACAAAGCTCCTCTAATCATTTGGGAACTACATAATTGGGTACTATAATACACAGTTGAGGAATTTTGTACAGAATTTTACACAATGCACTGTTAATTGATTGTAAATGTGGCAACATATTTTTTTTTCAACTCTAATTAAGAATAATGAATATAAGTGGTGGCCCTTCCTAAATTGGCTGACCATCATGGACTCTTGGTAATCTCTTCATTTTTGTCATTTCCAACTGAACTGTGCCATCAGTGATAATGACCTTAGTTCTCGTAATCCTGATCAATATTTTTTGGCAGTTAAATTTAGTTCAGGTTTATCAACATGAAATGGAATTGAAACTTAATTTAAATACATCATTTATATAAGTACCAAAGTAATACAATGGTAATAATAAATATATAATAATAATTTTATCTTTAATTTTATGTTTTAGATTTGTATTGATATATGTGCAACCAACTGCTGCCAAAAGTTTCCCGTAAATCGGTCTGATTTAATATTTACATTTCGATAACCTTTGATTGCTTGGGGTAGTGAGAACTGTATAAAAGTCAGTGTTACTCATGTCTTGCAGCTTGACAGGAAGGTGTCCAACACGGTGAAGAATCACTGCCACTATGAGAAAGCTGTGTGTACTTCTGCTGCTTTGTGCCATAATGGCACTGGGAAAAGCTAACAGTGAGTATTTGAGTTATTGGACTATGTATATTTTATTTATTTTTTAAAATATAAATATTAAATGATTTGGAACATCTCTGTGCAGACGAGACAGAAGCAACCCTCGATTTGAATATTAAAGCCAATAGTGCATGCCCTGCATTGTGGACAGAGATTAATGGACGCTGTTTCCATTTTGATACACAACAAAGGACTTGGGCTCAGGCTCAGGTATTCATGACCATTCAGATCCTCACTGTTTCCACCCATGAATACTTAGCTGACTGTCTTCTATTGTTTTCTCCACTGCAGCAAAACTGTCAGCTTATGGGTGGGAACCTTGCATCAGTACAGACTGCTGATGAGTATAATAGGGTCCAACAGCTGACTGGTCCCAGCATGCCAAAAACATGGATTGGAGGCTCTGGCTGTCAAGAGGTTATTTCAGTAGAGCAATGCAGCCACTGACTCAACAACACATTTAATTAATGCTCACTATTGTTCTTTTCTTTTGTCTTTCAGGCAGGAGCTTGGTTTTGGATTGATGGCAAAGCAATGCCTTATAATTTTTGGTGTCCAGCACAACCAGACAACACTCTAGGAGAGTGCTGTCTGCAGATGAACACTGACGGTGAATCTCACTCAAGTTTTGTACTTTATGCAGCCAATATGTTTACTGCCTTCTGAATTCAATGTTTTTGGTGTTTACAGCCGGCCATTGCTGGGATGACGTAAAGTGCAGCAATTTCCTGCCATCGGTTTGTGTGACGGCGCTCCAATAAGTCTTCACTGGCAAACGGCAGTCAATATCAGCTGCCTATGTTTGTACAATTGTGGCTTTTCTTACTTCATAAATAAAAAGCAGAAGCGTTTCATTGTTGGTCTGTTTTAAGGGTAATCAATTGTGTAAGTGGTAAGATAAATGTTATAATTTTACATAAAAGTTTAGTATGAAGAGCTTACAGCTGTAAGAAAAGAAAAAAGATGTAAATATTGAGATGAAATATCAAAAGAAAAAGTCTAACTGCTGGGAAATTAGTTCTATACTCTTGTAACTCTTCTGTTGCAATAGATGAACTTTTAAAAGTCTCACTTATCAGTAATAACCTTAAGGTCTTGAACCCCTAATCTTTTAAAATCTTGAAGTCAGTAAAGAATTCAAGCCTGAAAAAAGAATTTATGAAAATGATGGTGATAATCAGAGCTCTGGATGTTTTGTGGTCTTTGCGTATATGTGAAAATGTCAGAGGGGAAACCCAAAAAGCTTTATGTGGTTAAGTGAATCAGCTCTGAGACAGTTCTAACCTTTACAGAGCTATAAAAGACTGATGTGTGAGACAGGCCATCAGTTCCTGAGAAAATAACATCGATGGCGGTTTGAGGTAGCATCATTTTTGTAATTTTCTTTTCCGATTGTGTATTGGACATCTTCCATTTTTTCCCATTCAACACTGATTCTGTCTTTCAACGACTTAAAGCAATCACTCCACACCATCTATCCATGATGATGCTGAGACTGTCTTTGCTTGTATGTGCCATCACGGCTCTGAGCAGGTCTGACAGTAAGTATTCAGTCTATTATTGAATACAATCCACACATTTCACTAGTTTTTTCTTACATTTTGTCCTCTGAATAGGCAAGCGCTGTATTGTTGGTTGGACTGAGATTAAAGGCCGCTGTTACATTTACCAGACACAAATCAAGACTTGGGGACAGGCCCAGGTATTTGGGTCATAAAGGCACAAATGTAAATAATCTACAAACCGTTTGATTCGCTGACATTGTGCCTCCTTACCTTCATTGAAGCTGTACTGCCAAACTATGAGTGGGAACCTTGCATCAGTGCACAGTGCTGAAGAAAACAGCAGGATCCAGCAGCTGACTATGCCCAATATGCCTCAAACATGGATTGGAGGCTCAGACTGCCAACAGGTCCAGAGAGCTTCAAAGTTAGATGGAAAATAATTACAGTCAGTTACAGACTGTCTTTTCTGTGCTCTAGGCAGGAGACTGGTTTTGGATTGATGGTACACCCATGTCTTATAATTTCTGGTGTCCAGCACAACCCAAAGAAACCCAGGAGGAATGCTGTTTGCAGATGAACACAGGAGGTACAAGGTGAATGGTGGTAAATGCCTTAAATGTGCAACATCTGATAAATATTTTGGTGTTTACAGAAAGCCACTGCTGGGATGATGTGAACTGCAACTCTTTTCTTCCATTTGTTTGTGTGAAGAACCTTGAATAAATAACTGAGAACACCCGGACACAAAATTTTGTGAAAAGTGCAGTAAAGCCATCTGCTCTGTGGCTTTTAAATAAACCATTTATTGGGGTTAAAATAACCCATTCTGTCTTGAACTATCATTTCTCCCATTAGCACAATTCTTTTTTAATGAAGACAAATGTAAAACATTTCCCAAGGCTGTTATCCATTACCTTATGCAATACATTTCTTTTTGCTTGCTAGTGTTTAAATTATTACTCAAGGTAGGTTTGATGGAAAAGGGGTTTTTATTTCACTTTAGTTCATTTACATAACTGGTGTTTTTTTTATTTAGCATGTCATGTTTACTGATCCGGTTCCACTACGGTTCCCTTCTCAGACACGTAAATACCATCCAGGAACTTTCTGATATCCTTATTTTTTACTGTGGTGGCCTGCTGGATCAGAGCAGCTGAAAAAGAATTAAAACATGGGTAAACAAGTAATCAATAATACAATCGACAAATAAAAGACTAATCGAGTGTTTATGTGCAAATTGCCAACTTTAGCTGCATGCACTATATTCTGAAACACCCATTTTGAATAAAAAGGGGTGTTTCATCATTACTACAGCTAAAATCAGACTTCAAACTGCACATCACAACATTAAACTAAAAACACAAACAAACAAAAACTAAAACACACCCGAGTTTGACACCAGCTCGACGTCATTGCCCTCCAGTACAAGCTCATCCTTCTGGGCAGCGGAGACTGAACACAGCACACCTGGAAAAAGAGCAAACCATCAACTTAATAGATTGAAAGAAGAAATGCTCTGAGATACCTGACATGTTGGGGGCAATATGAATATGTCCACACAGAAATCTAAACAATGTTTTTACAAATGCCCTTTAAACATATCCCCAGGTGTGAATGTGTGCGAATGGGGTGAGTGGAAGCATGATGTAAAACGCTTTGGGTGCCCGAGAAGGGCATGAAAAGCGCTATATAAATGCATGCCATTTACCATCCAAATTACATACAGGCTCTCACAATCACTATGCCAACATGAGACATCCTTCACTTTTACCATTTTTAGCTTTGTCTTCCTACACATGGTGAAAATTAGTCTATAAAGATTTGTACAAGAACCCTGCACCCTCATTGATGTTTTGCACATCCAAATTACAAAACAATGAGTATATGAGCTCAATAGTCACCTCACTTCAGACAAGCACCGCTATGTCCACACGTTTATGCAGCACAGACTTTTGTGCTCACTTTTCTCTTGTCTCTTAAGTCTTGCCTCATCCTAAAAGGTGCTGTGAAATGAACTGGTCTTATTCACCCAATTGAAGAGAGTGAAAGAGGTGTCAAAGAGGTGAGATGGCTGGACCATACCTGGCAAATGTGTGCAAAAGCTAAAACCTGTGCAAAAACTAAAACGTGTGCAAAAAACAAAACCAAAAAAAAAACGCATTCGTGTTTAAGCCCTTTTGAGTTGATTACTTTTGCCCAATTGGGTAAAGAGCTTGTCTGGCATGTATATAGCAGTTCACACTGACTACGTTCAGCTTTTTACAGAACCTATGTATTATAGGTTCTGTAAAAAGCTGAACTTTGTCATGAAGCATAAATGGTACATGAGGTTAACTGAGAAGGGATATTAGTGTAAGAATCACAGTGATCTCACCAAAAGGATCACAGATCTCAAAGTCTATAAGTGTTTCCTCTGATCCTAGGTGCCAAGGTTTTATGTACAGAACACCAAACAGAAAAATTAAAATAATCAACCTAAGTGTTGACAGGGCCTTAGATGCTAGCTGTGAATTGCCAACAAAAGCCTAATACAATTTTAGACTGTTATTTCAGTCATTTCATTTCACATCAAAATATTCATACTGGTGAAATTGAGGTATTACAGTAATATCTCTCCTTTCTCTTCATCTGCCACAGACAAAGGTACTCAACAGTCTATTAGTGGGGACAAAAAAAAGCATTCTGGTCTGTGTTGTTCTATTTCTTTGCATAGAACATCATTTCTGACAGGTTTTCAAGGCTGGTGACTGTTGCATATACACAATTTAAATACAGTAACTGCATGACAGGTTTGACCATTTTGTCAACTCACCACCCCTCATTCGGACTCTGCGGATGTACTTCTCTCCCAGGAAGTTCCTGATCTCCACCAAAGTTCCATTCTCCTGAATGACAACGTTGATGGGGAAATGGGCATACACGGAGCGCATTTTGTAGCGGAATCCCTAAATAAGACAAAGTACAGTGAGATAGAGAAAGCCAAGAGCTGCACAGCTGCTCAAGTTAATATGCAATCTCTTAAAAAAAATTCCAGCATGTGCTGCAGACTTTTGGTACTGCCAGTGATCCTATTAAGGGAAAAGTGTTGGATTTTAATCTCACCAGCGTCACTCCCTTGATCATGTTCTGGACATGGCTGCAGATGGTGCGGACTGTGGCCAGCTCCTTTCTGTTACCCCACCATTTATCCACACGCAGCTAAAACAGCAATAAAGAGAAACAAATTGCAATTAAACCATCTACGAGACTAAAACTTAACCTAGATCAACCGGAGAACATCTTAAGCAATCTTGCCTACAACTCTATTGACCTAAGCCTGTATCTGTTGTGTTGGTGTCCGAACGCAGTGTGAAAACAAGTGAGGCGCAGCTCAAGGATTGGAAAAACATTAAAACTCATGTGGCTGATACAGCTCAAGATGAAGCTACAGTTCTATGATGATGTATTGTTTATGAGGGAGCAATGGCTGTTTACATTAATTTGGAGTTGAGCGACAAAATGACCTGCTACTAATTTCCATAATCTGTGCGTTCAACATAGATGTCTGCTTTCATTTTATAGATCACACAGGACGTGTGTTATATTTCGGTCTTTGTATCGAAGTATAAGCTCAAAGCTCATACTGCCCCACAACAATATCACCCCCAGCAGACCTACAAGTCTGTGGGAAACACTTAATAAATGCTTGTACATACCTTCTTCTGTTTCTTGCCCAGGAGGCTAAGCTCCAGGTTGATGTGGTTAAACTGCCTGACAAGTTTTCCACGGGGCCCCTTGACAGTCACTGTCCGCCCCTTCAACTTGATGTCCACTGCACAACCACAGCAAAAAGAGTGCAGCAGTGAGCGAAAAAGCAACACAATAGAAAGCATTGTGATGTTTAAAGTTTACAGACATAGCCAGCTTACCATTATCAGGGATGTCCACAACCTGACTGCTGAGAATGGTCTTCATTCTAGAAGAGTCAAAAGGGTTACTTGGGTCTCAGATGTATCAGACATCATGCATTTTCAACATGTCGTTTCCGAGATAAGTAAACTTGTATACGCCACATAAAACTGCAAATCCCATATCTACAGAGATTTGAGTTATCAATAACTGCAATATTAACATGTGACACCCCACTACACTTAGCCCTTTAGTGTCGTCAATTAGCATTTGCGTACAACAGAGCGACCGTGCCACGGCATAGGTCTACGTAACAAACTGGTGATATTTTGTCTCATATTTAGATGTTAAGTTGCCAGACAGTCACAAAACCAACACATTTGACGACTAAATACAGCTGACACTACATGGGTCGAGCGCTGGACGTAGCAGCAATGCAGGCCTCAGTTTCAACGTCCGGGGAAAACACTAACAAAATCCTAAATATATGGACAGCATATGCACAATACAAAGCATGAAGTGAACCACAATAGTCCCTGCATTAATTGGTTAAAGAACGGGCAGTACAAATGCAGTAGCGACACAGATGGAATAAGATTTAGCCAACGAAGAATATTTTCTGTTAGCCTCACCTCGCCGGTAGTAGAGGAAAGGAAGAAAGAAGGACGTCATGACGCAATTGTAGTTTACGTGATGCCGTCAACAGGCATTCCAATCGAGAAAAAGATCGGTTTTTTTCATACTTTTTTGGGGGGAATTTTGTTTAAATTTTTTTTACACAGCGAAAATACCCAAACACAGGGGACATTAACATTTAAGTTGAAGTTAAAGTGGTTTAAGTAGGTTTGCTCTGTATGCTCATATTATTCTTGTTCTGTCGATGTTCAGTGAACGCAACACCAGGCCAAAGCAGCCGCTCGTCGAGATTTGTCGCCTAATGACAGCCTTTAGCTAGTCATGGCGTTGTTTATACAAAGTTGTTGTTTGGCAGGACGTTTCTCTTCCAGCCACTTACTACGAGGCACCAGGGGCAGTCCATGTGTAAGTATTTTCTGTCTCTGCAATTTGATAATAATATAGTAATGGTCCCATATTAACCGAGCTTCTGTCAATGACGACGGCCCTTAAATAAAGGTTAAAATTAACCTGATCGACAGGTTCAAAATACCACAAAAGTGTTCTAAACTCAATTTTAAAAACGTGTAAATGTGTGATGTGAGAATCTGCTAAGCCTTTTTTCTCTCTGGGACTAGGTTTACACGAGTAACTTGTCAACTGTGGCCAAGTCCTCCCTGCATCGAGCAGACAGAAAGAAAGAGGTCATTGATGACGATGGGCCAAATCTTCAAGACTTTATTTCTGGAGAATTGTCGGAGAAAAGCAAATGGGACGAGTATAAAGGCAATTTGAAGAGACACAAGGGAGAGAGGTACACAACTGAGACTGAGAGTAGACACAAAGTTCAGTGCGATTTATCATCAGATGGGTTCAAAGATCATAACTTAAGATATCTCCTAAACTGCTAATTTAATTTAATGTATCTGAATAGCTGTGTCCACTGTTTAGCCCATTTCTTTAAACAGTTAAACAAAATGCACATTTGGAATCAGCATTAATATTCTCTAAATCTATAAATAAGTAATTTACAGATCTGTCTTCTCCTCTTTACTGTCCATCAAAACATAGCATTGAAGTTTAAGATCCACATGAGCTCCACTCATATGTGCTATTTTTTGACAGGCTGCGTCTCCCTCCATGGCTCAAGACTGAAATCCCCATTGGAAAGAACTATAACAGACTGAAGAACACACTAAGAGAGCTCAATCTTCACACAGTAAGCTGAATATCTGAATCCATGCAGCAGATGGCAGTGTTGTGGCTGTGAGAAATGTTCATGTATGCGTCTGTTTTTAGGTTTGTGAAGAGGCCAGGTGTCCCAACATTGGGGAATGCTGGGGAGGAGGAGAGTATGCTACAGCAACAGCCACAATCATGGTGAATCCTCCACTTCTTTTCCAAATTAACTGTGTCAATATCAACACTTCAAACCAAAGTACTAATATCACCATATACACATACACTCTTTTAACAAAGTGGTAAATAAAAGTCAGGGAAAGACCAAATATCCTGATCTTTAGTTCTTTGGGTCTAAATGCCTTAATCACAGCAAATCAGAGGCGACTGGCCAAATTGGTTCGAGCTCCACAATACAGTTGAGGAAGATGAGCATATTAGAGCTCAGCAAACTTCAACCTTGAACCACAACTCCCATGTTTTTGTCTTTTTAGCTGATGGGGGATACTTGTACACGTGGCTGCAGGTTCTGCTCTGTAAAGACCGCACGCCGTCCTCCACCCCTCGACCCAAATGAGCCTTATAACACAGCAAAGGCTATTGTTGCATGGGGCCTTGACTATGTGGTTCTTACGTCAGTGGACAGAGATGGTAATGTATTGCAAAACTTTGTGTCTGTATTAAGTAAATCAATCAACATTATACTCAGTCTACTCCATTTCATCGATGGGAACAATCCTTTTCAAAGACATTGCTGATGGAGGGGCAGAGCACTTTGCCAAGACTGTTTCCCATCTAAAGGAAAGGTAAAACAAAAACATTTTATGGAAATGCCTTCTTGTTTTATCTTTTAGATGATGATTTAGATGTTGTCTCAATGTAGAAATTCCCAAATCCTGGTTGAATGTCTGACACCTGATTTTCGTGGTGACCTGGCAGCAGTAGAGAAAATTGCCCTGTCAGGATTGGACGTGTATGCTCACAATGTTGAAACAGTGCGTGAGCTGCAAAGGTATTGATTTAAACTCAGCGTCACATTCTTCTTCATCTGCCTGATGACAAGGTTTTCCTTCCTTCTCCTTTCCAGGCATGTCCGTGACCCCAGGGCAAACTTTGACCAGTCTCTGAGTGTTTTGCGACATGCTAAGAAAGTGAAACCTACTTTGCTCACCAAAACCTCAATCATGCTGGGATTGGGGGAGACAGATGAACAGATAATGAATACATTAACTGGTATGTATACTAGCCACTGAAAGAACCTTTGTGGATTTTTTTTTATATTGATGATTTCTTTGTTTTGATTTTTTTCCGTAGAGCTGCGAGAAGCCAGTGTAGACTGTCTAACACTTGGACAGTATATGCAGCCAACTAAACGCCACCTTAAGGTAAGCAGATTGCACATAATCTTTCTAATATCTTATCATTTTTTTTTAGAAAGACCTGAACATTAAATCTTTGTGCTTAGGTGGAGGAATATGTCACTCCAGAAAAGTTTGCTCACTGGGAGAAAGTTGGGAATGATATGGGGTTTGTCTACACTGCCAGTGGACCCCTGGTGCGATCCTCCTACAAAGCAGGTAAGACTCCACTATTGAACGGACTGAGCTAATATTCACCACAGACAATTAGTTAAACACCAGGCTAACCAGTCTAAACTTATGCTTAGTAGTGATAGACTCCATAGTATTTAAATTTCTTTGAATGTGTATTTACAGGTGAATTCTTTCTGAAGAACTTGCTGGATAAGAGGAAAGCTGAAGGCACTGTCTCATCGGATTAACACATCATCATCATCATCATCATCATCATCATCATCATTATTATTATATTTTTTTGCTAGTCACATACTATACTTTCAAACTTTCACATGCTACTACCTACACGTACTGTGACAAAATAAGCTTTTACATCTGGAGTGGTAGTATATTGTCACAGTTGCAAGCCACAGCAGCCCCAGAGTGATTTATTGCAGGCTATAAAAAGGAGTTTCATTACAGTGTCTTTTCAAGAACAAACACAGTACTTAGAGACCCCTAAGAGGTGTAGATAACCAAGATTTGTGCAGTATGCCACAGTTGCACCTGGGAAAGCACCTGGGACATGTCTACCCCACTGTCATTATCTTATTACTACCTCCCCTCAGGTGAATGACCCAGACCTTTAAGAAAAGACCTATTCCTATTCTGACAGCAGGGTTTGTTGTATTGTGTTTTATAGAAGAAACAAACATAAAGCCAGGACAGATCATATTTTATTGCATTGGCCCTTACAGAAACAGCAATACAGTAGACACTGAATTATAAACACATTTATAAAAATATAAAAAACTGTATAAAGTGTTTTTTTTGCATTAATACATGATTGATTAGTAAAATGTTAAAAAAATACACTGTATACACTGTTGCTACTAACCGTAACATGTATAAAAGCTATATAGATTTGTTTGTGTCAGGAATTGATTATTGTGGGACTTTATTTGAGATGATCGCATTATAAACATGTAGACTGGATCCTAACTTTGCATTTCTGCCCCATTTAAAAGGACAAATAATCACAGTTTGGCGTCTTAATGATTAGGTAAGACAGACAATTGAAGGGAGGGAAGGGAAAGGATGGAGAGGAATGTGCTGCATATTGTATGTGAAATTTAGACTTTGGCTTTCTTTGGTGGTGGCTCGCTGGGAACAATGCGAGGACACACAGCTGCAGGGGTGTAAGGGATTCTTGTGGCTGTCACTTTCTTGCCAATGGTCTCAATCTGCAGAGAGTAATAATTTGAACATTCACTGCCATAATAAACAGGATACATTATATTACAATGGCGTGCATTTGAGCTCACCTGAAAGCCAATATTCTGGAGGAGAGGATGGAGATGGTCCAACACTCTCCGACCATCAAATATAAAAGCAGGCTTCAACATCTTCTTGTAAATCTTTTCATAGTCCAGTTCCTGTTGTAAAAAAAGAGCAGCACTGTATTAACTCGTTGAAATTCTCAAGGATTTACACCTATCTACATATAATTTAGGCAAAGATAGCATGTTACCTTAAACATGTCCCATTCAGTGCAGATGACCAGTGCATGTGCACTTTGGCAAGCTTCATAAGGGTCAGAGGTCACAGTCACCAACTCAGACACTAGATAATTAAATGAAGAAAGGTAAAAGATGGGATTGTTTGTTATCAGAAATTTTTCCTGTAATTGTCTAAAAGGGTTTTCACACACACAAATCACAAAGGCATTTTGACATCGGCTAAAACATGTTCTAATATGTAAGGGTTACCTCTTTCTGGATTGTCCTCTGAAATGCTGGGCTGAGAGAGGTCATGAATGATTTGTTCCTTGAGAACTTTTGGGTCATAGATAAACAGTTTTGCTCCTTCATCCATGAGATACTTTGAGATGTAAATACTCGATGACTCCCTAAAGTAAAGATACAAAAACACAAATACTACTAAAAAGCTAAGACTAAAACATTATGTTTGGAATTAAGGTCTAATATTTATTTTTATTATTTTTCATTTTATATAAATGTATGACACATTTCCATATACTTTGGAGATATAATTGCAACAATTAATAAAATACAATATACTGGTTGGTCTATATCTAATTAGGGATTTAACTGGACTAACCTTGTGTCTCCTGTGTCTTTTTTGAAGGAGAAACCAAGCAAAGCAATTTTCTTGTCTGTAACCGTGTTGAAGAGGCAGTCAATGATCCTACATGCAAACCTCCTTCTTTGGTATTCATTCATATCAATCACCTGCAACACACAGTAAACAGTTGAAGCAGTGTGAAATATATTCATGTCTGACTGAAAGTCTGAAATCTGGGTGGTGTAGTTTTCACCTGCTGCCAGTAGGAGGCTACCTCAGGTAGGTTGAGAGCCTCACACAAATAAACCAGGTTGAGCACATCCTTCTGAAAACAACTTCCACCAAAACCTGAACAAGAAGCAGTCTTTTAAATATGTTTTTAAAGGTTATATCTGCACCAGTTTAATTGTACTTGAGTGGCTTTTGCTCTTACCTACACTGGCTTTGAGGAACTTGCTGCCTATTCTCTGGTCCATGCCAATTGCCTTGGCTACCTCTTCCACATCAGCTCCAGTGGCTTCACATAAAGCACTGATACTATTAATGCTGCTGATTCGCTGTGCCAAAAATGCATTGGCTGCCTGTAAATAAATGCAAATATATTATATGCTACAAAATGAACAATTATGACAGCACTTAAAGGTGGCTGTGATTATACTGACCAGTTTGGACAGTTCAGATGACCACGTGTTAGTGGTGATGATCCGTGCCTTGGGGACCCAGTGTTCATAAACAGCACACAGTGCTTTGATTGCCCTTTGACCCTCTGGGGTCTCATCTCCACCAATCAAGACACGATCTGGTTCCTTTAGATCACGCACAGCTGTTCCTTCTGCAAGAAACTCCGGGTTGGAAAGCACCTGACACAGAGTTACATGTTAGAAAACAGGTCTAGAGCCTTGTATACTGCTGAGGTAATACACACTTGTAGGTTGAGGCTTGGTTTGGTGTTGGCATCAAATATTCGTCTAATACTCTCAGCAGCACGAACTGGGACTGTACTCTTCTCTGTGACAATCTTGTAGCCATCAGACACTTCGACTATCCGCCGTGCACAAGCTTCAATAAACTTAAGGTCAGCTGCTCGACCTTTTCCCATCCCATAGGTCTTAGTTGGGGTGTTCACCTTTGTAGAAACATTCATGCAACATTCATTTGTGATACACAAATTATTTATATTATTTATTATTTTATTAGTTCTTCAAACAAATGATGTTCATCTGTGTGTGTGTGTAATTGTGCGACTCACAGAGATAAAAACAAGGTCAGCGTCCCTGATGGCAGAATCTATGTCAGTAGAGAAAAACAAATTCCTCCCTCGACATGATTCAACAACCTCCTTCAGACCCGGCTGAAATTAATAGATGATATGTGACTGACTTTAAACTATGACAAGCAAAAGTAACAAAAAGAATAGTCTCTCAATGAATGGACTAGCTGATGTATGATGAATACTTTGTGCACACGGCTGACGCAGAGAAGTTGCGACACACAGCATCTGGAACTAATTAGGTCTTACTTGTTCCATGACTAATAAGGTACATTTTGGCCGAAATAGTTGCCTAGTTTAAAAAATAAAACAACTGTCTCTCAAAAATAAAGTTTAAACAGCTTTGACATAAAATACCACTGCAGTACCTCATATATTGGCAGAGTCTCTGAGTTCCAGGCTTTGATACGGGACTCATTAACATCCACAACAGTCACAGTTATCTCTGGGCACATCTCAGCGATCACACTACACGTTGGGCCACCAACGTACCCAGCACCAATGCAACAGATCCTTTTTATCTGAAACATCTGAAAACCAAAAACACAACAATTACATTACAATAAAAAGATAATTGTTTGTAATATAGTACCATATATATTTTTAAATGCTATACCGTCTTCACCCTTTTGTTTGCATAGGAAATTTATGCCTGTTTTAGAAATTACATGAGAAGTATTAATATTTACTTTACTACTACTTTTTATATGATAAACAGTACCATGCAAAAGTTTTAGGCAGCTGTGGATATAAAAACTAAAGTAAATGTATGTTTATTTTTATAAGTTTATAAAATGTAAAGTGAAAGAACTGAAGACAATTCTAAACCAAATCAATATTTGGTGAGACTTTGCCTCAAAACACAACAGTTCTGGTCGTTCCTCTGTCTCAGTTTTTAAAGAAACTGGGCAGGTTCTGTTCAAACATTTGGAGAATCCCAGACAAAACCAGGCCAAAGAGGACTAAACAAACTAAATCCCACCTAGGACCAGGCCAGACTCTAATGTTGGGATCAGGTTTACACCATCACTCTCAATATTCAAGTTTTTTTTTTCTGTTCACTCACTTTGAAAAACTTCAGTATTGCGAGTGATCCCAGAACACGGTGTCCCCCTGACGTGATGATGTGCCCAGATCATTCAAACGTAAAAAAAAAGTAAGTGATAAAGTGAATTTATTTAAAGTAGAAACAAATCAATTCTCCTTAGAAATAGCATAAATCTTGTATGTTGTTATAATTTAAGACAAAATTTTCTTTGTCTCTGTTGCAGTCAGTAAAGCATATGAACACACAAAATGTTCACTAATCATGTTGTGTTAGGTTTTAATTGAGTGGACAAAATGAAAACAATTTCACTGAATGAATGGATATGCGCTAAAATCATTGTAACAATAGGCAGTGCAAAGAGGGCCATGCCAAGTGCATATTAGTGAAAATGAACTTGGAACATGGATAAATGAGTGCATAGTGTAGGTTTGTGAATGAAACAACAACAAATCCCTCACTATTAGTCAGGTATACTATCATCATCAAGTACCTTTCACTGCCTCATTGAAACTCACACACCAGTCTTAGCACCAGTCGCACCATAAAGTCCTGCTACAGAAAGAATAAAGAGCCTTTCATTGGACTCCTGCTCAGACACATCTAGTCCTGCAGAAATCAAACTCGCCCTTTATCCCAGGTACCTATCACCTAGTTCACTTTGACTGTGCTGACAGTTTAAGAAGGTGTGTGTTTTAGATAAACGATGTTATATTATGAGCTAGCCATTTATTGTATGGTATAAATGCAAGATGATGGTAAAGAACGAGGAATGGACGTCTTAAGCGGCTAGCTATTGAAGCTAGCTGTTAAAGCTGTAGCAAACGGTACATTACCTTTGCCAACTCGACAGTCCCAACTTCAGCAAAGTCGCAGATTGAAGTAGTTAGTCTCTTAAAAATGTCGAAAATGGCTTATAGTTCAGACCAAATCCTCGGTTTGAAGAAAAAAATGTCTTAAACCGTGAACGCCCAATGAAGTCACACTAACAACGACGAATTCCCAACTTTTAAAGCAACTCAGAGTTTTGTCTGCTTCTGATAGCCATTCATATGGAGAGACTTCTGGAGAAAAGTGCTACGATGTGTGTAACTCACTCCCTTTACTTCAACCATCCTGCAACCACTTCCGCTATGGGCCATTTCAGAATAAAAGTCTGACACGAACGCAAAAGATACATAACACATGTCACACTCAAAACCCAGGGACAAAAGGTACTAAACTGTTTTTAAGAGTTGAACTAATTTTGTGAACAGGTTTTATGCTGATTTGGAAGATTTAGTTGGACTTCAACGGGTTTTTAGATGGATTTAACAAGTTTTATATTAATTTGAACATGTTTTGAAGGATTTGAATAGGTTTAAATTGGATTTTAACAGAACAGGTTTTAGTTCAAGGTGGATTTGAACATGTTTTTGATGGATTTGAACGTGTTTTTGATAGATTTGAACAGATTTTATTTCGATTTGAGCTGGTTTTATTTAGATTTGAACTGATTTTAGTCAGTTGGGAACAGGTTTAGTTTACTTTTAGTTCGGTTTTATTTGAACAGGTTTAAGATTAAATGCGCAAAATGAGGCATGAAAATGAGGCAGAAATGAAAGAATGGGGAAATAAATGTTAAAAATAAACTGATGTGATAGAGACTAAAATGAAGATGAAACCTTTCATTCAAACTCATTCACTGTAAAATTTAATAAAAGCTACCCAAATCTCCCCAAAGGGTTCTTATTTACTATGGTGACCCCATTACCACTTTGAGTTTGTCACCACTGCATTAGGATAATGTTAAAAAGGCAGACAAAGCTAAATTTCTGAAGTAAAAGTAGTATTTTATGATGACTAATCGAGTACCGAGTTAGTGTACTATTAAGTTTATTAAGAAAAGCCAAAAATAAGTACCCTTCAGAGGTAAAATGTTAAGATATTAAAACTTGTGCAGGCTTTCTCAACTTGACATCAATTGTTTAAGCCTGAAGCGGTCTACAGCCATGCTTTAATCCCAAATCATTTGTTTACACCAAATAAATCATGAATGTAAGTAAATGTAACAAGAACATGAGACAGATGAAGAAGTTTATTGCAGTTATATTTTGAAACATAATAAAAAAATATGCATTTGCTCTATTAATCCGGGTTGAATTAGATCTGGAGAAATTCTCGATGTAAGAACTATCATTTGTATAAAATCTATAAAAACTTTACAGCATATTATTTTCCATGAGGTATAGTTTTGTTTGGAGGGCTCCATGGAGGAGGTGGGCTGTCTTGAAGTATTGCTTGTAACCATCTTTCTTCTTTGTGTCGCTTCTTTTCCAGATTCTTCCGTGCCTATAAATAAAATAACACTGTAGATACTACAGTGTAAAAGGGCCTTGTGGAAAACTAAAAGATACCACAGGACACAGGTGGTCTACTCACCAGCCAACTTTCATACATGTCCAAAGCCATTTTATCTCTCTCTTCTTTCATACAGCGTTCCGCTTCAGCTTTGTCT
>JAWCTZ010001285.1:0-21281 GCA_036850595.1 Rhyacichthys aspro | reverse complement strand
CCGCTGACAAAGGCAGCGCAGTGGTTATAATGGATAGAGTGGACTATGTCCGAGAAGCCCTAGGACAACTCAACGACTCCAATTATTACATACCCTGCCTAAACCCATTTTCCCTGAAACGGCAAATATGCTGAAAGAAATACTCAAGAAAATGCATAAAGACGGGATAATCACTAAAAAACAGGCCACTTACCTCATGGGAAAAACTCCACCACGACCTCGACTCTTCTACCTCCTACCCAAAATCCATAAACCACCAGAGAAATGGACCATCCCACATAGAGTCCCGAAAGGACGCCCCATCGTCTCAGACTGTGGTAGTGAAAGCTACCAGATCGCGGAGTACCTAGACCATTTCTTGACACCGATCTCCAATCGCCATCCCAGCTACATTCGAGATACACAGGATTTCCTCTCGAAACTACAACAAATCACAATAAAGGAACCCTGCACCCTATTTACTATGGATGTCTCGAGCCTATATACCAACATTGACATCCCATTGGGACTAGCTGCAGTCCAAAAATATCTTTTAAAATATCCCAAAGAAAACCGCCCAGACCAATACCTACTGCAACTGCTGGAAATCAGCCTCACCCGAAATGACTTTGAATTTGACCAAAAATATTACTTACAAACCAAGGGTACGGCCATGGGCAAGAAATTTGCCCCGGCCTATGCCAACATCTATATGGCAGACTGGGAAGAAGGGGCATTCGAGAAGTGTACCAAACACCCCGTTTGCTATTACAGATACCTGGATGACATCTTTGGGATTTGGACCCACTCGGAGGAGGAATTCCAACACTTTGTGGATACTTTGAATAACCACCACCCCCTGATATGCCTCGAACCAACTATAAACCAGTCCCAGGTCAATTTTCTGGACACCATGATCTTCAAAGGCCCCGAGTTCCCTGAAAAAGGCACCCTGGACACTAAAGTCTATTTCAAACCTACAGACACCCACTCCCTCCTCCACAGGGAAAGTTTCCACCCAAAACATATTTTCCGAGGCATCCTTAAGTCCCAACTCCTCCGCTTCCATAGAATCTGCTCCCGAGTAACAGATAGGGAAGAAGCCATCAAAACACTTTTTAAATCACTCCGTCAAAGAGGCTACTCGAAGTCTATACTAAAAACAGTTAGAAAAACAACCTTCACGACCCAACAACAACACACACAGCCCCAGAACAACGAGGAAACCACTCCAAACCCACAACTCATCCCCCTAATCACCACCTACTCCACTCAAGCGACCCACATCAACTTCCACATCAAACGCAATTTCCATAACTCACTAAACAATACTAACCTGGGCTCTTCCCTCAAAATAATCTCCGCCTACAGGAAAAACCCAACCTTGAAAGACATTTTAGTCCGAGCAAAACTCCACCCACCATGATTACACCCCAAACCACCTAGAAATCTTAATACAATCAGGAGCCGGACGACCAAGACCACACACAAAATACCACACATCCCGTTAAACACAACAAACTGTATATATCTCATTTACTGCAAACAGTGTCACATCCAATACGTAGGAGAAACAAGAAACACACTCTTCACCCGAAGATCACACCACGTACACAATATTCGTAAAGGAAAGAAACTCAAGACTCACTTAGTACAACACTTCCGAAAACATGGAGTAGGGAACCTATCCCTCAAAGGCCTGGCACACAACCCCACTTGGACCACGGGGGAGAGACGAAGAGAGGAATGGAGGTGGATTAAAAAACTCAACTCCAAGTTCCCACGAGGACTCAACGAGCAAGGTTCATCCTAAAAGACTCTTTTTGTACATAGTTGTATATCATTAAACATTATTAAAGTTCCTGTATATAGTTCTGTCTGATGTTTCTATGTTCTATTGTTCTTAATAAACGTAGATGATGGGAGGAAAATGACGAACAACATGGGAAAATAATCAAAGACCTGACTGTCATGATTCCAACCCATACTGATTCCTCCTCCATCATCTCCTAATTGAGAGCAATGACCGAAATGTCTGCCAGCAACACAAAAAACCGAAACATAAAACCCTACTTAACTTACACTCCACTCTTCTCTCTCCTCCTCCACTCGTCTTCCCCCGGGTTGAGTACGGGATGGGGGGAAGGGACAGAGCGTCAGCCCGCTCCGACGGGACATTGACTCGTCCAGTTATGAACTCTATTACCTGACACTGTCTCTCTCCACACCCCCTCTCCTCTGCCCCAACACACTGATTAACCCTAACCCTAAGACCTAGAACCCTAACCCTTACCCCAAAATCCAACCCTACTCGAACCCTGACCCAAACCCTAAAACCTAACCCTAATCGAACCACACCAATATAAGAGAACCTTGACCCTATCCTACCTGGACCCCAATACTTAACCCTATTCAAACCCTAAAACTTATTCACCCTAACCCTGCCCCATTCCTTAAAACCTTACCTAAACACCTAACCTACTCCAACCCTAAACCTAACCTGGAAAACCCAATAACACAAACCCTAGAATCACATTCTACCCCTTCTCAAACCCCTACTTAACCCTTGACCTTAGCCCTACTCAAACCCTGATCCTAATCCCCACTAAACCAAAATAAACCCCAACACTAAAAACCCAATACTTACGAGCTACTGATACATTGGACCAAGGCTATTAAACATAATATAGACAATTATAGGAGCTACTAATTGACTTAATTTACATTCATTAACCCTACAAATCTCAATACACAGGACAAAGGTAAGTATGACCAAAAGATCTGCTAAATAATTTAGGAACCCTAACCCTATAAGTCGACACTAAGGGTAAGTACATATGGCAAGGAGATTGATTATAAAGAATTAGAAATAGAACTGGCTAACCCTAACCCTAACCCTAACCCTAACCCTAACCCTAAACCCTAACCCAACCCCAAACCTAACCCCAACCCAATCCTAACCCTAACCATAAAACCCCACTAGAAACCCAAACCTAATCCTAGAATTATAATTTTGACCCTAGTGCATCTTAATGGAATTACAACACAATGTCTACACCCAGGAGTCCTACACTAGGATATATTTAGATTAACAATTCCATAAAAAAGCACTCAACCAACAAACTGAGCACACTGCACCTAGTCAGAAGGCTAGACACAAGAGTTTGACCCTGGTGGACAAGAATGGTTTTACAGCACAACTGCTGTAACCCCAAGTCTTGCACCGGGACAAGGTTTTCATTTAACAAAGCGCTCAGCCAACAGACTGAGCACACTGCACCTAGCCAAAAGGCTAGGCACAAGAGGTTGACCCTAGTGGACAAGAATGGTTTTACAACGCAACTGCTGTAACCCCAAGTCTCACACCGGGACAAGGTTTTCATTTAACAAAGTGCTCAGCCAACAGACTGAGCACACTGCACCTAGCCAAAAGGCTAGGCACAAGAGGTGGACCCTAGTGGACAAGAATGGTTTTACAACACAACTGCTGTAACCCCAAGTCTTACACCGGGACAAGGTTTTCATTTAACAAAGTGCTCAGCCAACAGACTGAGCACACTGCACCTAGCCAAAAGGCTAGGCACAAGAGGTGGACCCTAGTGGACAAGAATGGTTTTACAACACAACTGCTGTAACCCCAAGTCTTACACCGGGACAAGGTTTTCATTTAACAAAGTGCTCAGCCAACAGACTGAGCACACTGCACCTAGCCAAAAGGCTAGGCACAAGAGGTGGACCCTAGTGGACAAGAATGGTTTTACAACACAACTGCTGTAACCCCAAGTCTTACACCGGGACAAGGTTTTCATTTAACAAAGTGCTCAGCCAACAGACTGAGCACACTGCACCTAGCCAAAAGGCTAGGCACAAGAGGTGGACCCTAGTGGACAAGAATGGTTTTACAACACAGCTGCTGTAACCCCAAGTCTTACACCGGGACAAGGTTTTCAATTAACAAAGTGCTCAGCCAACAGACTGAGCACACTGCACCTAGCCAGAAGGCTAGGCACAAGATCTTGACCCTAGTGGACAAGGAGGGATTTACAACATGATTGCTGCACCCCCCGAGTCCTGTGCTGGGACAAGATTTTGACCCTAGTGGACAAGGATGGATTTACAACACAACTGCTGTAACCCCAAGTCTTACACCAGGACAAGGTTTTGACCCTAGTGGACAAGGATGGATTTACAACATGATGGCTGCACCCCCGAGTCTTACACTAGGACAAGGATTTCATTTCACACAGTGTTCAGCCAAAAGACTGAGCACGCTGCATCCAACCAGAGAGCTGGACATAGTGATTTAACAAAATGGAGCCCATAACCCCATTCACCACCATACAAGTCTACGTCATGGTTTCACTTAATATGCAAAATCAAATTAGAAATGGATTAAAAAACCTTTAAAAACCTTAAAAACCTTTAAAATAGGACAAATATAGATGAAATATAGACATATTATACATTTAAAAGGATTATAGACACCACAATAAGAGTTTTAAATCGCGTTTTTGAAAAATATGCAAATTTATGCAAATTCAACCAGGAAATGGATTAAAACTCTTAAAAACAAGACAAATTTTGACAGAAACTGGACATGTTATACATCAAAACGATCGGCACGGCGACGGCCATCTCCTCCTGGACAAATTGATGTCCCAAACCCTAAGAGGAACCAATGAGAACCGAAAAACTAAAACGCAACCATGACACAGACTGGCATGCCAGAGAATGACCCTCCTGACCAATTGCCACTCGAAATACATGGCCAGACCGCTCTTTTGAGTACCTGGACACTGAAGCTCTTCACCTGGAAGCCTCTTCACCTGGAAGCCTCTTCACATAGAAGCCTCTTCACATAGAAGCCTCTTCACTTAGAAGCCTCTCATCTAGAAGCCTCTCGTCGAGAAGAACAACTGATTATAGAGACATGAACACCTTGGATGGTACGTATTCTCTACACAACACCTACACAGACTTCCTGTAGTCGAGCGGTGTATGGGGCACAGGAAGTTCTGACACAACATCTCCTGTAGTCGAGCGGTGTATGGGGCACAGGAGATGTCTACAGACCCAGGTGTCTTGGGATACTGGGGTCGGCTGCGTCTTGGCGCTGCCGCCTCTGGTCTCTCCAACCCCGACGGGGTCACGGAAGGCTATGCTTTATCGTAGCTGGTCCGTGATTCCCGGAGGGGAGATGCCTGGGCCGGGGTCCTGGAGGGATCTGGGAGGCAGCGCTTTAGCGTGGCTGGCCCTGGTCTCTCTACCCCTCTTGGTGTTGTGGGACGGTAGCGCTTCAGCGTGGCTGGCCCTTGGCGCCTCGAGGATGGACCTCTGGCCCGGTATCACGGAGGACCGGAATGGTGGAGGCCGGACTGTGGCTGATCTCGACTCCCTAGCTCTGAGGTTTGTCCGGAAGGCAATGCTCTGACAGGGCTGGTCCGGATGAACTTTCGGGGGAGACACTGAGGGATCTGGGACCAGACCTTGGTTCTGGTCTGTCTGACACTCTGGACCCTTCAACAACGGAGAGAGACAACCTACACACGGACCCTAACTGGGGCTCTGACTGGGATACCTAGCGGTGCTAACGAACAGTCAGTAGCTGAGTAGGGTGGTAAGTATGCAGCCCCCATGTTCCGACTACAGGACAGCACTGTGGGTGTGGTGGTCCAGGGCATCAGGACCTTAAATGCTGCCCAATCTTCTACGGGGACTAGCCCTACTCATGCAACAGCACATCTGCACTACACACGTCAATTTGGACCTCTTCAATTTCCAAATTCTTATCCCCTCACCCAATAGGGGTCCAGGCCGAGGATACCCCGCGTTTTAGGCTAACTTTTAGGCTTAGTCTCCAGCTCTGGGGGACACATCTGGAAGGCAATGCTTTGACATGGCTGGTCCGGATGGTCACCCTTTGGCTGGGATCTCTGGAGTGTGTCTTCTAAGAGATCAGGGAGGCAACGCTCGGTCGGGGCTGGCCCTGTTTCTCTTTTCCTGCGACGGTCCGGAAGGCAATGCTTTGACATGGCTGGTCCGGACTCACCTCATGGGATGGGAGGCTTTTCCTGAGATCCTTAAAAACTTTCTGCTAGATGCTGCTAGACAATCCGTAGACGCTCTACCCACTTGGTCGTGACTACCTAACCTTGGAATCTTAGCCCTGACCGGTCTAAACCCTTCCTGAACTCAAAAACCTTAACCCGAGACCTGCAGATTACTTACCTGGAACCTGAAACAGAAACCTCAAAACTCACTTATGACGCCTACCTTCCCAATACTTACCTGTAAGGAGAAACCCCAAAACTTACCTCAAAATCCAATTTGTAGTGCCCACTTCAATCACAATTACCTCAATCAAAACCTGAATACTTACCTGAAACCTACAAAGTACTTACCTGAAACCTAGATAACCTAAAACTGTGAAAAACTTACCTCAAAATCCCAAAACGGATATCTGTCTCCAATACAAAAAATCTCGACTCAAAACTCAATACTTACCTGCGACCGACGGATCACTTACCTGTAATCTGGAGAACCTAAAATGAGGATCCTCAAAAAAACTTACCTCAAAAACCGACTTACAGTACCTACTTCAAATACAAATACCTCGCTCAAAACCCTAATACTTACCTGAAGCCTACGAATTACTTACCCGGAACCTAGAAAACCTAAATACTGGAATCTGAGAAACTTACCTCAAAATCCCAAAACCAGTGCCTACCTCCAAGATAAAAAACCTCGACTAAAACTTCAATACTTACCAGTGACCTACCTAGCTAGAAGTAGAACCTAAAACTTAAACTGTGACACACCGCGAGGTCTGATCAACCTCGGGGGGCCATCCTTTGGATGAGGGTGTCTAGTGATAATGGCCGAAACACCCGATGATTCCAGGGTCCACTACTGAAGATGTGTCTTTCAAAATTAGACTTAAAATAACAGATCAATACAAAACAAAGTCGGTATAGACAAACCAATATAATATATCCGTCCCAAAAACCCACAAACAAAAGAAACAAAGTCTCTATGAACAAATTAATACGGTGCATCTAACATCAAAAAAAACTTAAAAACAAAACAAAAGTCCACATGGACAAATCAAATAACATAAGTTAACCCCCAAAGAATCACAAAAAGTTAGAAACAGAGAACCAAATCTGTATAGACTTGGAGAGTTGCAGATGACGTGCGTGGGCCAGTGCAAAACCTTTGGCTCTCTGTCAACTATGCACTCAAACTTGGAGTGTCATGGGAAGGGTCATCGAGACAATTTCAAATACCTAACCCTACCTAACCCTAACCCAGATGACCTATAATTCCAAAACCTTTGGTTCTTGGGCTCTCTGTTAACTATGCACTCAAACTTGGAGTGTCATGGGGAGGGTCATCGAGACAATTTCAAATACCTAACCCTAACCCTAACCCTAACCCTAACCCTCCCATCCCTGGGGGGAGTGTGTGGGTGGAGTGAGAGCCAGGGCTTTGAACAGCCCGGTTTACCGCGGGACAATGGCTCGTCCCTGTTCCGGACTCCAATGCCTGGCTCTGGCTTCTTTCCGCCCACAACTCCTGACCCTAATCCTAAACCTGTTTGGGTCCAGCTTAAACCCGTTCAAATCCAATTTAAACCTCACTTTCAGCCCTCCTCCTCTCCTCTCCCCTCACCTCCCTCCATCCCTGGGGAGTGTGTGGGTGGAGTGAGGCAGGGCGACAGCCCGGTCCGGGGGGGGGTAATGGCTTCTCTCCTGTTCTGGACTCCATTTCCTGGCTCTGCCTCTTTCCGCCCACAACTCCTAACCCTATTCCTAATCCTAATCCTAACCCTAAGACCCTAAGCCTAATCCTAAACCTAAAATCCTAAACCCTAAACTTGTTCTATATAATAGGTGTAAAACCAACTCAAATCCGACTAAAACCTGTTCAAGTCCAACTAAAACCAGTTCAAATCCATCTGGAACCTGATTGGATCTCACCTGGACCTGCTCGGGTCCAATCCAAATCTTAATTCAACTGAAAAGTGTTCAAATCTAGGTAAAACCGGCTCAAATCCCACTAAAACCTGTTCAAGTCCGACTAAAACCAGTTCAAATCCATCTAGAACCTGATTGGATCTCACCTGGACCTGCTCGGGTCCAATTCAAATTTTAATCCAACTGAAAAGTGTTCAAATCTGTGTAAAATTGGCTCAAATCCCACTAAAACCTGTTAAAATCCGACTAAAACCAGTTTAGATCCCGCTGGAACTGGTTCAGCTCTCACTTAGACCCGTATGGATCCAATTCAAATCTTAATCCAACTGAAAATAGTTCAAATCGGTGTAAACTCGGCTCAAATCCCACTAAAACCTGTTCAAGTCCGACTAAAACCAGTTCAAATCCACCTGGAACCTGATTGAATCTCACCTGGACCTGCTCGGATCCAATTCAAAACTTAATCCAACTGAAATTAGTTCAAATCTGTGTAAAATCGACTCAAATCCCACTAAAACCAGTTCAAGTCCAACTAAAACCAGTTCAAATCCACCTGGAACCTGATTGAATCTCACCTGAACCTGCTCGGATCCAATTCAAATCTTAATCCAACTCAAAAGTGTTCAAATCTGTGTAAAACCGGCTCAAATCCCACTAAAACCTGTTCAAATCCCACTAAAACCAGTTTAGATCCGGCTGGAACTTGTTCAGATCTCACTTAGACCCGTATGGATCCAATTCAAAACTTAATCCAACTCAAAAGTATTCAAATCTGAGTAAAACCAGCTCAAATCTGACTAAAACCTGATCAAATCCGACTAAAACCAGTTAAAGTCCATCTGGAACCTGTTTGGATCTCACCTGGACCTGCTCGGGTCCCATTAAAATCTTAATCCAACTGAAAAGTGTTAAAATCTGAGTAAAACCAGTTCAAATCCCACTAAAACCTGTTCAAATCCTATTAAAACCTGTTCAAATCCCACTAAAACCTGTTCAGATCCGACTAAAACCAGTTCAGAACCTTCTGGAACCAGTTCAGATCTAACTTAAACCTGTTCAGGTCCAATTCAAATCTCATTCCAGCTGAAACCTGTTCAAATCTGCTTCCCAAAGAGACATTCATTACTTTTAACACTGGTTTTAACCAGAAGACTGAGCGCCATTTTTAAAAGGACAGCTTTCCCAGAATCCTCGTGACTTCCTGCTGAATCATTTTTACCTCTCAAGCTGCCTTACATCGTTATTTTAAAAAGAAAAATTGTTCACAATTGATTTATAAGTCTAAATAAAGGTGAAATAAAGTATAATATAAAAAATAAAAAAATTAATTTTGTGAACCATGACAGAGACCCGTATACAAATTAGAGACCCGTATGCTAATCAGCGACTCATATCCAAACCAGTCAGACAGACTGGAAAAATAAACCGGGTTAGCATGGCTGGAACCTGGACATGTCATACATCAAAACGACCGGCACGGCGACGCCCATCTCCTCCTGGACAAACCAGTGGCCCTAACCACAAGAGGAACCAATGAGAGCCCAAAAACTACAACACAACTGCGACAGCGGTGAGTACTGCTACAGACTTCCTGGAGTCGTGCGGTGTATTGGGGCACAGGAAGCTCTGCTACAACAAACGCCTTTATATGGCCCTTATTGAATTCTTAAAACCTGAAATTCTAAAACCTCTTAAAATAAAACCTAAACCAATACAAAAACATCAATTAAAACCTCAATACATATCAGTAACCTACCTAGCTAGAAGTAGAACCTTAAACTTAAACTGTGACACACCGCGAGGTCTGATCAACCTCGGGGGGCCATCCTTGGATGAGGGTGTCTAGTGATAATGGCCGAAACACCCGATGATTCCAGGGTCCACTACTGAAGATGTGTCTTTCAAAATTAGACTCAAAATAACAAATCAGTACAAAACAAAGTCTGTGTTGACAAATCAATATAAAAATTCATAAACAGAAGAAATATATACTCTCTATGGACAAATTAATACGGTACTTTCACCCTCAAAAAGTTTAAAACAGAAAACAAAAGTCCACATGGATAAATCTAATAATATAATTTAATATATATTCATTCTAAAAAAATCACAAAAAGTTAGAAACAGAGAACCAAATCTGTTCAGACTTGGAGAGTTGCAGATGACGTGCGTGGGCCAGTGCAAAACCTTTGGCTCTCTGTTAACTATGCACTCAAACTTGGAGTGTCATGGGGAGGGTCATCGAGACAATTTCAAATCCCTAACCCCCCTAACCCTAACCCTAACCCCTAACCCTAACCCTAACCCTAACCAGTTCAAGTCCAACTAAAACCAGTTCAAATCCACCTGGAACCTGAATGAATCTCACCTGAACCTGCTAGGATCCAATTCAAATCTTAATTCAACTGAAAAGTGTTCAAATCTAGGTAAAACCGACTCAAATCCCACTAAAACCTGTTCCAATCCGACTAAAACCTGTTTAGATTCCGCTGGAACTTGTTCAGATCTCACTTAGACCCGCATGGATCCAATTCAAAACTTAATCCAACTCAAAAGTATTCAAATCTGAGTAAAACCAGCTCAAATCTGACTAAAACCTGATCAAATCCGACTAAAACCAGTTCAAGTCCATCTGGAACCTGATTGAATCTCACCTGAACCTGCTCGGATCCAATCCAAATCTTAATTCAACTTAAAAGTGTTCAAATCTAGGTAAAACCGACTCAAACCCCACTAAAACCTGTTCAAATCCGACTAAAACCTGTTCAGATCCGACTAAAACCAGTTCAGAACCTTCTGGAACCAGTTCAGATCTAACTTAAACCTGTTCAGGTCCAATTCAAATCTCAATCCAGCTGAAACCTGTTCAAATCTGCTTCCCAAAGAGACATTCATTACTTTTAACACTGGTTTTAACCAGAAGACTGGGCGCCATTTTTAAAAGGACAGCTTTCCCAGAATCCTCAGCACTTCCTGATGAATCATTTTTACCTCTCAAGCTGCCTTAGGTCGTTATTTTAAATGAAAATTTGTTCACAATTGATTTATAAGTCTAAATAAAGGTTAAATAAAATATAATATTAAAAATAAAAAAATTAATTTTGTGAACCATGACAGAGACTCGTGTGCAAATTAGAGACCCGTATGCTAATCAGCGACTCATATCCAAACCAGTCAGACAGACTGGAAAAATAAACCGGGTTAGCATTGCTGGAACCTGGACATGTCATACATCAAAACGACCGGCACGGCGACGCCCATCTCCTCCTGGACAAACCAGTGGCCCTAACCACAAGAGGAACCGAAGAGAGTCCAAAAACTACAACACAACTGCGACAGCGGTGAGTACTGCTACAGACTTCCTGGAGTCGTGCGGTGTATTGGGGCACAGGAAGCTCTGCTACATCAAAAGCCTTTATATGGCCCTTAATTGAGTCCTTAAAACCTTTTAAAACCTTTTAAAACCTCTTAAAATAAAACATAAACTAATACAAAAACCTCAATTAAAACGTATCAGTAACCTACCTAGCTGAAAGTAGAACCTAAAACTTAAACTGTGACACACCGCGAGGTCTGATCAACCTCGGGGGGCCATCCTTGGATGAGGGTGTCTAGTGATAATGGCCGAAACACCCGATGATTCCAGGGTCCACTACTGAAGATGTGTCTTTCAAAATTAGATTTAAAATAACAGATCAGTACAAAACAAAGTCTGTATAGACAAATCAATATGAAAATGTATAAACAGAGGAAACAAATTCTCTATGGACAAATTAATACGGTACATTCACCCTTAAAAACTTTAAAACAGAAAACAAAAGTCTGTATAGACAAATCATTATAATATATCCACCCTGAAAAATCACAAACAGAAGAAACAAATTCTCTTGATGGAAAATTAATACAATTTCCCTTAAAAACTTTAAAACAGAAAACAAAAGTCTGTATAGACAAATCATTATAATATATCCACCCTGCAAAATCACAAACAGAAGAAACAAAGTCTCTATAGACAAATTAGTGTGGTACATCCACCCTCAAAAAAAGTTAAAAAACAGAAAACAAAGTCAGTATAGACTTGGAGAGTTGCTGATGACGTGCGTGGGCCAGTGCATTGCCTTTGGCTCTCTGTTAACCATGCACTCAACTGGAGTGTCATGGGGAGGGTCATCGAGAGAATTTCAAAAACCTAAGGTAATTAAGGTAAATTAACCTAGACTATATACAGTTACTAACACTCAAACCTAAACCTAACACTAAACCTAACCCTAAGGTCAGTAAGGTTTAATTTAATTTATTTACTAACCAAAACCAAGCCTTAAACCTAACCCTAAGGTAAGTAGGGGTTAAATTAACTTAAAACCTAAACCTAAACCTAACACCCATGATGTCAGGGTTTTCTACTGAAGATCTTTAAATTGGACTCAGGGTGATAAATCAGTGTAAAACAAAGTCTATATAGACAAACCAAATATGAGAATTTTAATAAGAGGAAATAAATTCTCTATAAACCAATTAATATGATACATTCACCCCCTAAAAATTACAATTAGAAGAAACAAAGTCTCTATAGACAAATTAGTGTGGTACATCCACCCTCAAAAAGTTAAAAACAGAAAACAAAGTCAGTATAGACTTGGAGAGTTGCTGATGACGTGTGTGGGCCAGTGCATTGCCTTTGGCTCTCTGTTAACTATGCACTCAACTGGAGTGTCATGGGGAGGGTCATCGAGACAATTTCAAATACCTAAACCTAAACCTTAAACCTAACCCTAAACCTCACCTTAACTTCACCTGGCCCTGCCCCTGTGCAGTTAACATGTTTTTAATATTAGTGAGAAGAGTGGTTTAAGGGTAATCACGAGCAATATACACACGGTGATGCTCATCACCCCTCGCTCAATTCTATCAGCGCTGGAGCGCACAGACACACACTCAGACACACACAGATTGAGTAGGAAAGTGCACCAACATGAGGGGTGAAGCACAACATAGATTATAGCCACCATTTTTTGCACTCTGATGTTGTTAGCCTTAGCCAGCTTAAAGAAAGCCTAGACGTAATGTAAAATAAACATGTAATCACTGAAAAATAGATAATAGTTATAAAAATAAAAAAAGAGTAAATTACTATAATAATCTAATAGGTGATTATTGGCAACGATCAAATGCTATCGACTATCATCACGCCATGCCAAGACTCTTGGGCTAGGGGAATCACATAATGTCTGTGGTTACAAGGACTAATTAAAATATAATCATAACTAAAACATCTCAATCAATCAAATGATCACTCAATCATAATACTATACTTTTGCTGGTTTACTGGCACATGTTGTCCATTTCTTGTAGTTCATTTATTATACTTACTCCTTTAATGTCTAACCAATTACCTTGTACTTGTAATTCTTAATACTATACTATACGCAATACTCTTTTTCCAAGTGGTCTACAGAGACACACCGTGGTATAATTAGTCAAACAATGCCACACATATTTAGACAAACATGGTTGTCCTCATTATATGGTCCTATGGAACTAATCTTATTCAAATCATTACTCTATCACAGAATACCTTTCTGAGTTTCTTTGCCATCATGGATAGAATAGCCTAACTCTTTGCCACACCATGTCTCATGTCTGAGTTGAAGAGGCTATTATTAGGTTTAGGGTTAGGGGTATTATGATTGCCAGATAAGCCTATATGTTTATGTTGTTATGTGTTACTTTTGTCTATTAATGTTTTCCAAATGTTAAATGTTTAATATTTATCATAATGTTAATAAGTTCTTTAAGTACTTACCTATATAGAAACAGCAGGGGCAGCAGTTTTAGGGGTGCTGAGCACCCTGAGCAGGCAGGGAAAAGTTAACCAAAGAAAAATACCTTTGCCTCACCCCAAGCCCAGCAATATAGAATATTCCAACCTGTTGAAAGTTTTAAACCTGCTTTCTAGAAAAGCTCTTTTTTGTGTGCCAAATAGATGAAATGCGTACGTTGACAGCATTAACTGTTTGGGACCTGTCTGTGTCTTTGTCTCCTAAATCAAATCTATCTTGAGCCCTTGATTCATTGGCATTATCCATATTACAAGCAATCTACCAACACATTTCTGTATAAAACTTAACTTAAGCAGTAACATTTTACATACAACATACACATTAAATAAATGTTTATTTAATTTCTCACCTGAATCTTGTTATTTTTCTGAATCCTTGAATGTCCATCTGGCTTGTTACCTACAAATACACATACACAAGTTAAGTTAAAATAGTTTAAGTTTAAATAGTAATCCATCAAATTTATGTGATAAAAATAGATGATTTAAAAATACAAAATCCTGATTGTTTCCTGATGAGTGTTACAGTGATATTAAGTAAGTATTGAAACTGAACAATGCATTTAAATATGTTGCTGTTTTGTGGTCATTTAATATGAAGAAAAAGTCATGTTGCCTCAAGCCCAAAGTAGCTGGGACAGGCTGGAGCCCTCCTGAGGGGAATAAGAGTAGAAGAAAACCAAGGGCGATTCTAAGGTCAGAGCTTTAGGGGTCCTGAGCACCCAATGAGCTCCACCCCCACCAAATCTATCTATCAGCTCAGTCTATGAGTGCCTGTGGTTTAATCTCAGTAGTTCTCATTTCCTGACATTTACCCTTCTCCTTCTTCCACTCAATTCAAATGAACCTGACTCGTCATTACTATCAGAAACACAGTCTATAAAGCTCTTATGAAAGTGATGTGCCTCCTGTTATATCAACAGTAATCTTCCAATTATTTACAAATGGCCACCTCTAACCTACTTGGTTGTACACCTGTCTGAACTTTTATAAATCAATATAAGTCATCAATATTTAATGATAAAACAAGTTTCACCCAAAGAGCAAAACAAAAAGTCATAAAAATCCAGATTATTTACTGTTGATAGTTGACAGAGCTATACAGAATATATGTTTGTTACATTTTCTGTTTATTATTTACAAATGGCCATCTCTAACCTACTTGCACATCTGTCTGCCCTTTTATACACCAATGTAAGTCATCCATAATTAAAACAAAACATAAATAAAACAAGCTTCACATCAAGAGCAAAAAAGGTAAAACCAAAAAGTCCCCCAAATCCAGATTATTTACCCAACTCTTTAAAATATTTTTCTAAGTTATAGATATAAAAAGGAATCTTTGAAAGTAATTCCCCTAAATTCCCATTTGGCTCTACCATGTATGCACATAATACACTCTACTTTGGGAGAGTTAATCTGTGTTGTGCAGGAGAGTTTAGGTCTGTGTCATGTCACAAAAATGTTATGGAGACCATTTACAGATTCTAAGGTTATGATCAAAAGGGACACAGGAGTGCCATTTTAAATATCTTTATTATTATTATTATTATTATTATTATTATTATTATTATTATTAAGCTTACAAAAACTTTTTTTTAAATCACAACTTCCTTCCACAAGAGAAGCTGTATATTCTCCATTGTGGGTTTGAAATAATAAATAATAAATAAAAGCTGGGGACTATAAGAAACTTGGTTTATTAGGTCTATTTGTTTAAGTCATTATGGACTGTCCCTAGTCTCTTACCTGAATCTGAATGTCTTTTTTCTTTAAAGAACTGTCGTATGTCCAGTGGTCACTGGTATGCCACACACACACACACACACACACACACACACACACACACACACACACACAGAGAGAGAGAGAGAGAGAGAGAGAGAGATGCTAGGAGTTATCTTTCACACATCTCATACCATGCCCATCACATACCAGTGTGTTATAAATTGCTGTGTGTGTGTGTGTGTGTGTGTGTGTGTGTGTGTGTGTGTGTGTGTGTGGGTGTGGGTGGGTGTGTTTGTTGTGATTAATTTATTAACTTTATTTTATTGTCTAGTTTGATACACACACAACTGAGAAAGAACTAAAATAAATCTAGGAAAGAATAAAAAAAATGTGCAGCAGCCACACTTAATGTTTTCACACATACTGGTGGTATACGGTGATCTGTCGTTTCATTTTTCAGCTCGTACACACGTTTGTTTTAACTCTGGTCCAAACGCCGCAGCACTTGCAAAGCTTCGTGTCTCCATGACGACTGACCGGAAAAGACGCCCGTAGCATCATGTTTAACTATTACATGACTCCCAGTTCTTAAAATTTGTATCTAAAGTAATGCTAAACTTTAAAAACGGAGACACGCATACGCAGTACACAGGTAGGCTGGTTATTTGAAGCGGCTCTTTTTGTTTCGGATCGCTGCAGTTCGACTGCAACCGTGCTAACAGCGCTAACAGAGCTAATGCTGCTAATGGTCCTAACTGAGCTAACTGGTAAACGGTGCCTGGACTCTAGTAACGTTACTCGCAGATTTAGAATCGGAAACAGAAACACTCTAAAAGGAAACAAGAGTGAGACAGCTTTGGAAGAACTTACTTGGTTCTCAATGGATTCTTCTACCTGAACTCGTCCACGGCTGAATCGTTCTTTTTCTGTCGCTACAGCTGCTTCTTTAAAAAAGAGAGGGTGACACAGCTGTAGCCTCGATGGGTGGGTCAAACCATTTGCAGGCGGGGTTTCTTTTTCTTAAAATATTTAAAATGTTTTGTTTTAAATATATCTCATTAATAAATGTAATATTTCCATCCTAATTTAACTGTAATAGAATAACATATATATTTTTAAAGTTCGTCTTAATTTAGGGGTGGCTAATTTGTTATTGTAGAGGCGCTGGAGCACCCCTAAAAGTGGTCTAGCCTCGTCTGTGAGAAACAGCAGTTAGATGCTAGCATGCGGAAGACAGCATGTAAACAGAGCAGCAGAGCACGGCCACGGAGAAGGTACAGGGAGACGAGCTTTATACACTCCACGATATTAAACACAAATAACCTTTAGCCCAATAACAACAGCACGTGAACGCTCTGCCTAAATAACCCATTTAGCACTAATACATAGCCTAAAGCTTTCTGCTCTTCTCGTGAACGGCGTGTGGGTCTGTGCCAGTCCAGGCCGACAAAGGTTCCCTGTTGACGGACAGGCTAATACTAGACCTCAGGACCGGTCAGAGTGAAGTCTGGAACGAACGGGATTGAAAAATCAGTCACGTGCACGTGTCTTGTTGTTTGCGCACGTGTGATGCTTGAACATGGGGCTGAATCAGAAGAGGAGCTTGATTGCGGTAAGCTAGCTGCAGCAACGTCACGTCACACATACAGAACAGTATACATATATAAATATAATATAATATATATATAATATAATAGTATATATATATAAGTATGGCGATGAAACGCGATGCCTGTATATAATAAGCCATTAATGAAAAGACTGAATGCCTTGCAGGTCCTCAGCCAACGTCAGGTGTCTCTGTCAGTCACTTAGCTGATAATGAAGCAGCCCAGCAGCAGCACTCAAGGATGGGCAGGTACAACACAAAAATGACGCTAGCCTAAGTTTAAAACACCCTAATCATTTATTTTTTGGTAGTAAGCAGTGGTGTAGTCTACGTGATACGCAGGTATACGCCGTATGCCCACTACGAAAGCAGCGGGATTTCCGTATAATCACTACAAAACGCACACTGGTGCGTAACTGTGTATGCCAAAAGCAGCCACTTGCTGGTGCACGCTGTTAGATTCAACTTCTGTGTACAACTGCTCCCTCCCCACCCCACTCTGTCCCAGGTTCCGGTTAGAGCTTTCTGATTGGTTCAGGGCGCAAAGTGGGAGGGACGAAGAAAAAATACTTTGAGACCACCTGTGTAAAACGAGTCAAATGAAAAGGAAACAAGCGACACTCTTGTGTTGTGAGTGTTTTTTATATGCCTCACACTATATCTGAGAAAACCGCTGAAACGTCCACATTATTGTGAATATTATTATATTGTTAAATTAAGTCTGTATTGTTAAAAAAAAAAAAAAGCTAGGCTAGCGAATTTTTAAATAGGCATCCTTGTTTAGAATGGAGGGACAGAAAGGTTACTTAACACATTTTCTCCATAAAATAGTTGAATAAATATAAATTACTATTTTTTACTTTTATTTGGCTGTTTCTTTTCATTCATCTCTTATTTTGTATTTTTTTATGCGCTTTCAATTGCGGGCATCTCTGGAGGCCTATGTGTTATTAGTAGGCCTAATAACACATAGCACCATCATATCACTTGTTCATATGATGGAGTATTTGTCAGTGACTGTCCTGGCCACATCTATTGCATGGCCTGGCTGTCCTGGGAGTAGATCCTTTCTTCTGTGGTTCTCCCTGACGTTTCTCTTTTCCCCGGCTGGGTTTTTTGAGTTTTTCCTTACCCTGATGGAGGGTCTAAGGACAGGCGACGTTGTCCTGCTCAGCCTGTTTGCATTTTACTGTCTGTTTTGTGAAGCCCTTTGAGGCAATTGTTGTTGTGATACAGGGCTATACAAATAAAATTGAATTATTAGTGAGGGTAATGACTGATGGCATTCATTGAGGATGGGGCCGTAGAAGTTTGTTGACAGTTGACAGTATATCCACTACAAAAATGTAGACTACACCACTGGTAGTAAGTACATGTTTGTATGTTAATATTATCTTATCCTGCCTTAGTACTTGCAGTCGTGTTTTAAAACAATGTTATTGCTGAATAAGTCCTGCTTTAGTCTTGTTTTAGTCAATAGACTTAATATTGGTTTTTAGGATATAACTAGCAACATGACCTTAATCTAAAGTAGACTTTAATCTAAGTCAAAAATATATTTTTGCTTGAATATACTCACACATGATTGTTTTGTTAACTTTCAAGACTGGCATTTTGACAAATAGTATTTTGAAAAACAGCAAAACAGTTCCTTGAAAACAGTACTTGATACAGTCAAATGGGTTTTTTTGCCATCTGCTGGCCAGTGGTTGTAACAGCACCGAGCATTAAGCATAGTCTTATTGCAGTACATCAGCATATAATTATTTCACTACATAGAAACCAGGGCTGGTCTGAGCCACATGTCCCGGGCTGGAAATGAGTCCCACCCCGGCCCTGAATGGCATCAATATTGTTTAGCAACTCGTTTACAAATGTGCTGTACAAATAAAATTGACTGCACTTAACTGATATTATGTTTGTATTTCAGACATAGAGCCAAGGTCCACAAAGTGAAGACAAAAGAAGAGGCAGCTACTGGCAGACATCAGAGCTCTTGAAGAGAAGGTTGCCAGGTTGAAGGATGAGAGAGATTTTCTTCTCCAAACCCTCAACATGGTCATGACAGGCACAGTTGATTTCTTCATGTGGCGGTTGATAACATACTTGTATTATTCAGTTATCATTTATTAAAATATATACATGGACATTTTATTTTTGGGGTGGATTATTAGCATAGGCAGGTCACAGCTTTTGAGTTAACACAAACACACCAGTTAGGCCAGAGACACAGTGGATGCAGGTAGCTTAGGGGTAGAGTTGGATTGCACGCTAATCATCAAGAGCTCAAGATGGTGGGTGTTTATTAGGGTTATTATTATTGACGAAACAATAAAATAGTCATTTAAAATAATCTCTTTTAAAAGTCACATTAAACTAAAACGTATAAGCCTACAATATCAACATGGGAAGAAATGATTTAATTTGATAAATGTAGCCCACGTAGGCTGAATGACTAGTCGTTGATGGGATGGTCTGTCACCTCCTAAAGCAGCTGATTATTACGGATTATAGACCTATTTTATCTGTCAATAGCACAAAATGAATACATTTGCAGTGTCAGTGCAGCATTTCATCAAACTTCTCCTCACAGCAGCTAATATAACATTACTGTAGTAATATTGGTGAGTGATAGGAGCTCCATGGTGACACTCCAGGGAGGGGCTTGAGACCACAGAAAGCCTCCGCTACATAATATATCTTCATCGAATGTGTGAGTGGCCTTTAAAATTGTCATTTGTAAACATTATTTTAAACATGTATGCAGGCAAAACTGGATTAAACAAAAGAGAATGGTCTTCTGACTGGAACTCGGTTCAACTGTGTCTTCCTCATCAACTGATTTCACCAGTGAAGATGAAGACATCACAACGGCCCTGAAGACATCAAGGCAAAAAAGAAAACACAAAGGAAGGACTTCCACCCACTCGCACAAGCAAGAGGTAAAGCTTTAAGTTTGCATTTTAATTTGTCCAGAGTCACACTAATCATCTGAAATATAATCAAAACTAATGTTTGCGTAAGGCTTGTGCATTGTTCGGGACATTTTTGTCCCTCCAAGGCTTATTTTCACTTTTCATTTGGCCATAATTTTTATTAATAATACACTGTGGGCAAAAACCTCCACTAAATTGTTTTAAAATATGTCAAATAATATATTTTTTCCTTTTGCTTAACCTTCCTCTCAAAAAGTTTTCCATATACTTGACACCTTTGGGCAAAAATGTACATACACAAAAACTGCTATTAAATTGTCATACATTTTTTTCTTTTTTTTTTTCATAAATCTCTCTCTAAGCCACTTCAGATCTGCTCAAAACTACTAAATATTCAATAATTTTCAGGATTTTAACCCTTGTGCTGATTAGAGCCTTGTGTATGTAAAAGATTAGCAACGAAATTGACACCTTTGTGGAAAATGTCTTATTGACTTCCATTAAAACCACTTTTTTTTTAATCTCACTGCTATTACACTATAAAACTATGCATTTTCTTATGTCAGCATTTCTTATTAAAGAAAAGTAGTGATATTTGACATTTTTACTGTATTCCAGCAGATTCAACTGTTTTCCCATGTTAGGCCCATGCATGACATTCATGTATTTTTTTTTTTACTACATTATACTATGGAGTCATGTGACTACCAGGGGCCAAGAGTGATTTGTTTTTCTTTTAAATCAATTTTTAAATCAACATCTGATTCATCAATATGAATATTTATTGTGCAATTACAACAACACTGAAAACTTCAACAACAAAAGAACATACAAAATGTGAATAAAAAGTTTGAGAGAAACAGATAAATGGATTGAGAGAGTGTGTTTGTGTGTGTTTAGTTGAGTTCAATTCCAGCAGCAGACCAGCAGGTCCTGCAGCATGTGACCTGGTGCTCTCTACAAATGCACCTGTTACACATGCAACTTTGTTACTAACAGTAGTTTTTGTTTTGAAATACATCAAAGGAGGGAGGCCAAACATCAAACACATAGATCAAAAGATGCCCTTTTTCTCTGAAATGATCAGTGCTGACACACACACTCTCTCCCTCTCACGTCTAAATACTGTTATGCCAGGCGTTGCTGATCTTCTCGTTGGTTTCTCATCAGTTGCCGTGTTCCTGTGCTGTGCTGTCATTGGTTGGACAGCCATC
>JAWCTZ010001284.1:0-21278 GCA_036850595.1 Rhyacichthys aspro | reverse complement strand
GTGTTACATCTTTTGGGGTTTGGGGATTGCATGCTACCGAATTTCTCTCATTTTCTCCAAATAGGATTTAGACCTCCTTCTCAAAAACCTATTTACCATCTAGAGCCATGTTCATGAGTCTGCAGGGCTTTCATTTCCAATCCTGTGTATTTTCATCGCCGGCATTTTGGAACACTTTCTCAATTCATTTGGTTTGGCTGAATCCTGGGCTTTGGGCAGGTAACAACTCACATTCTTTCAATTTAAATGCAATCCCTCCAGGATACAGACAATATGCAATACCTGGTGAATAAAAGACACGCGGAGGACGATAAAATGTAAAAAGTGTGGCACGCTGCATGTAAATAGTGGTGTTTACCATGCATGGATTTTGCGCTTGCTTGTTAGCCTTTGACAAACGCTGCGAGTGGTGAGTGGATGACATTCGAAGCCGCAGGTAATCAATGGCTGGCTCCCTCATTACCATTGCAATGGACTATTATAAGCGAACACACACACTAAAACTGAAACTGGGCGGCCGCTGTAATTATACCGAGTGTAATCATTCACGGCAGCCGAGCCAAAGCTAAAGCTCTCTCCAATTAATTCAAAACAATTTTAATTAAGGTGATAAACATTTAAATTGCTTCTGGGAGATTTGTATTGTATTTTACTTTGCCTTCTGTCCCACTTTATCATCTTCTTCCTGTTCCCAAATTTCTTTTCCTTCACTGCTGTCTCTGCTTCATCCTTCTCCTGTGTCTTGTTGTGTCTTTCGGGGCTGAAAATTGCCAACAGCATAGCATTTTCCTCATGGAATCACTCATCCTCTTCTCCAGACTCTTTGCTCTTGTTGATTCCTACTTTGAAAGTGCGTTCTTTTGTTCTCCAGTCGAATTGGTGGCAGGCCTTTCCTGGGCGCCCACCCAAACCCTCTCAGCACCACTACCAGATGCCACATATGTCCTCCTGCGCAGAAGAATTAGAGAGAAAATTGCATTTGTGTCGCAAGAGATGATCCGTCTGAGGCCCCGTTGTTCCTTCTCCAATTCATGAAATACATCTCCATTGATTGCCAGCCGGTTTACTGTAAGGCCAATTGTGCTGCCTGCTCCAGTGCTTCCAGTAATGGGCAACAGTATGTCCCATTATGTAGTCACACACTGAAGACCCAAACAAAGCTGGCTGCAGTTTGGAAAGCACAATGACAGATGAGAAGGCGTTTCTGAGCCAAAACCCACAACGTTACAGCTGCTTGGTGGCTGCCTTCAGAACCTTAATTACCTTTGGCAAACACTTGAGAAAACTTTTTAGTCTAAATACTTTCTCATCAAGACAAGAAGGCTTTAAAGGGATGTCTAATGCATTGTTTTAAATCAAAATGGGGTATTGCTATTCTTCTTGCACTTAGATGATAAAGTTCTGTTCCCTATGAGCCATTGCCACTAAGGTAGACTGTAAGATGGCATCAACAGTGACCAGGTGTGAAGGTTCTGAATGTGTGCAAACCCAGTAAGGTAAGGTAAGCATGTCTGGGCCACTTGAGATAGAGCTTTGTGAAAAAAAGTCACAAATTCAGTGTGGTAAAAAGGCACTAAAAATGTTATTATTGGAGCCCTTGTGCCATAAGTTTCTTTTGCCTTGACTCCGCCTCAGATATCAGCCAGCTGATGCACACAGGTACACATAATCAGCTGGGTAATACAGCAGAGGAAACCTCACCTCAGTGGCCAGTAGGCCTTTGTTATTACAGTCATGTTTATTTAACTTGATTAGTTACTTACTACTTACTTAACTTGTTTTTGATTATTGTCCTTTTGGGTGTTTTTTTTAATTTTTATTTTATTCCTTTATGTAAAAAAGTGCCTATTCTCCTGATATCTCCATCCAGTATAATCTAGAAGTTATTGTGCCAAAACCTCTTGACCATCATCGCCACATAACATTTATCCTTTCATTTATGATGACCTGAATGACTGAGAACCTCCACAGACACAAATAAACCAACAAGAAAAAGCAAACCAGAAAAATGCAAACCAGTGTGTAAAGCTTTAACTATGTAATTTTAGACAGGTGAAGAGAAAGTTTATGATAGTATGGCCCCGGCTAACTTGTTTGTCAGCTATTTAGGTCTCTCATGTAAAAGAAGAAGCTCCATCTAATAATGCAAAATACTGACTGACATCACCCACAAACTCGTTGGTGTCCCTCCAACATTCAGTTTTGGACAAGTCTTTGATCAGTTACACATCACTGTTCTTGCCTTTCTTCTGTGAAAGGGCAGGACTGCCCCAGGACAGAGCCTTATTGCCAAATAAATCTCTCTGGGTGCTGTGATATGAGTGCAGAAATAGAAATAGAAGCTCTGCCAATTCACTAATATGAGTATATTGTCAAATTATAGAATTGAATGATATGGAGTTAGAAGTAGAAGACACTCATTAGACCTCAATTAGATTGACTCTTGGGCTGGCAGAGTGGTTAGTCCTACTGCATTACATATTATATCTGTCAATTATATGTCTTAAATGCCTTTTTCATTCATTTTAATTCTATGTTGACGTTTAAGCATGCATTTTAAACATACAATAAAAAGCATTAATTTATGATTACAATAAATTTATTATAGTGTAATTAAAGGTACTATAGTGTGTCTTAAGTGATGCTAATGAAATATCATTAGTGCATTAGTATGGAATTAGTAGCTTAAAAATAGCACACTTATCCTTATACGTATTGAATGCTCCTGATACTTATCCTAAGCACTTTTTATGTTCTCAATGTGTTTTGACTTACACTTTACTTTACTTTTTTTAAGGGGTTCTGACTGATGTAAATGACTGCTTCCATTTTGAGATAATCCTAGTGAAATAATATGGTAAATGACAGAGTATTACCGTGAACCTACCTGAGACTTAATGGTCAGGGATTGTTGCTGACTCTGACTGACAGATTCCATCTTCCATCACGCTGCATCATGTCTGGCTTGTTACAGCTGAAGGATACCGATGAGCTTCAGGGAGATTAACATATCTCATTGGTTAACCTTTAACAGCTCCCTGCTACTCACAGAGCTGCAACAACCACCCATCAGTTAAAGAACCTCTCATTTTCTCTTAGATGTATTTTGTATTTTTATCTTCAAATGAGTTACAAATAAAAGAATCATAAATTTGACTTTATGACAAAAATGCACATAGCAAAAATGTAAACCCAGCACACAATACTTATTAATATCAATGAAAAGACATTCTAAAAGGCCATGTAACAAGAGGATTGTGATAAATAATGAGGAAAACAAGTTCAATCCTCTGGTGCTGCAGGGACAAGGAGACTCCAATCATAGGATTTTTTAAGAGTTGCCACCTTTTTGACAAACCTATCACAAGCCTCAGCAAGTAATAATAAGTGTGGCAAAATACGTGGTAGGTAGGTGAGGTAGGGGGCTGTAGTATGTTTTGTACTTGTATCTGGTTAGTATATTACCTATTTAGTCTGGAGAACTGCACAGGCTTAAAGAAGTAGTGCACAACTGTATAGTAGCAGCTGTTATCATCAGGGAAACGCTGATTACAATACAGTGTGGTTAGATGGTACTAGAGAAATACAAGTATTTGCATTATTGTATGTAGGACAATGTTTGGCGTTTTTAAAATGCAGCTAAACTGGATTGAATAACAGTCATTTTAATTCCTCTTAGTCAGACTAACACATAAGGGTTTTACACTTCATAGTACAGCATACAACATACTCTAGCTAAGATTAGATTAGGGTCTGAGTATGCTACAGAGACAAACAGTAGCACAGAGTAACACAGGTAAACAAAAAACTAAAAGCCAAGCAATACTCATGGATTTTTTTTCACATGAATTTTATAAAACTGTTATGGTTGTTTTAGTCTGACATATAAAGTCTACCATCGACTAGATTTTCAATTTTTTTTGCCTTTTTTCATAGGGTAGTAGACACACAGGAAACAGGGGCTATGAGAGAAGAATGACATTGGCAAATTACCCGAGCCGGTATGGAACCCAAGTCTCCCAAGTATATGGTATGCATTCTACCAGGTGAGCCCCCTAGGTGCCCACTCTTTTTCACTTTCTAACAAAAGCTTAGCACCAAAATCACTAAGATCGCATGAATGCAGAATGCCTGAATGACAGCAATTGGACTTAACCACTTCCAATGGCCACTGTGGCGTCAACACAGACAAAACATAAGTGCATTTAGGTGGCTTAAGCTTTGAGCCCATTGCCTTAAGCACTGCATGTAAAAGTAATCAGTGTGTGTATTCTGCTGCAGCTTCGGAGCACTTCACACTGAGTCTCTCTTAGTTGTGCACTTTTTCAGTGGCCCACAAGCGCTCATATACAGCTGTACACCACTTCCCTGAACCTCACCATTTCTCCAGACTACACCAAGTAATATACTAACTATATACAAGCACCACACCACACACAACTCCTCAAATCCCATAATATCCCTTTAATAAATGACTTGCAGAAATAAAGCAGGTCGCAAGAAGAGTTAATGGTGCTGTGAGCTGACATGATTTTAATGAAATAGCCATGTAATAATAAAGTAATCAAGCCTAATGAAGACAGATGTCCCAATCTCCTCATTGAGAATGCATAGTCTGCTGTGAGAGAAAGGGGACGTCTTGTGTAACATTTGTGCTCAGTGAAAAAAGACTGTATGGTCAGGGTCTGTAGCCCCCAGTGGTTTTGATGGAGACATCTTGCTTTCCCAGTGGACCCCCAGCATACCTCATTTGTCCTATCTGTGAGCACATGTGACCGTCAGTTGCAGTGCAGAAGCCATGTGTTCCAGTACCTACTCGTTTCCACTATCTTTCTCTGAGCCCCTCTTTCTGGGCCACGACAGACAGCGAGCTTTCAGCTAACGTGATCAAACTTTCATTGTTTATTGCTGTAGCCACGGTCCGGAGAGGGCACAGTGAGTTTGGAGCGCTCACAAAAGCTATTTGTATTCGGCATCATGGGAAAGTGGAGTTGTTGTCAGTGCTTTATCCTCACTGTGAGAGGTTATGCATGAAGCGGAGTACATTTGTGCGCTCATGCTTGTCGGCAGGGCTGCCCTGTGGGATATGATGCTTTGTTTTGTTGTTTAAATGTGTGTGAATGTGGCTCTTGGCCTTGGAACTGTATTTGTTATGGACATTGAGGTGGAAAATCAGAAAGATAGATTTCAACCAGTGCGCAAAAAGGAAGACAAACATATATTCACAAGAGTGTACAGTGACACTATACATTTTGGCAAGCATTGCATATCATCATCTCCTGACATCGTCACTGGACAATCTCAGATGACAGACGAAAGGGAAATAAAGCTAAATAAGGCTTGGCTTTGGTAAAAGTCACTCAACTCATTTCCATGAAGTTTGGTCTTGTTTTTATGTAGCTATTTAAGTGTCAAAATATTGTGTAAATAATTTCTTCAAACATTGATTTATTGGACTTCTTTATATCTTTCTGAAATGGTTTAATTAGTTTCCCAAACTTGAGAAGAAAGACCACATATCTCAAACCCTAAAACTCTGGCAAGTGACATACATAATACGTGAAACTGTTACATCCAATAGTTGTCATCAAACAGGTTAAACTCTGGACCCCAGAGACTGAAAGCAGGAAGTTCCACTACATGAAGGCCCACATGAACAGTCAGATACGTCAGATGGACTCAGGAAAGCCATCACACACTGAACACCTTCGATTCTACTGCTGACTCCGGGCAGATGTGGCTAGGAGAGGAGGCACACACTCACCTGGACCACACAGCCCCCCACCAACCATCTCATCAGCCTAGGAAGGAGTTGAGGAAAATCAACCCCAGACAAATCTCTGGGGAAACCCTCAGAGCATGTGCCAATGAGCTGACAGACATCCTCACCTCCGTTCTCTCCCTCAGCCTGAGCACCATGGACCACAACCATCATCCCCCTTCCCAAAAGCATCCCACCAACCTGCCTTAATGACTACACCCCAGTAGCACTCATTTCAATCATCTGTGCTGTCATCAAGTGCTTTGAGAGAGTGGTGCTGGCCCTCATTCAGAGCAGCATACTGAACACACTGGACACACTCAGACACCATAGCTGCTGCCCTCCATATTCCCCTCTCCCATCTTGAAAATAAAGGAGGATAACAACTTCACCCTGAACACAGAGAGGGCAATGGAGATGATAGTGGACATGAGGAATGAGAGGATCCAGGAGCTTGTGGTGAGGATGAACAGCTTCAGATACCTGGGGGTCCACATCAGTGAGGACCTCAGCTGGACCCTCAACACCACACAGCTGGATACGAAGGCTCAACAGCAGCTGTACGTCCTGAGGAGGCTAAGGAAGTTTGGCATGTGGCCTAAGATCCTCAGCAACTTCTACAGCGGCATTGTTAAGAGCATCCTGGCCAGCTGCATCACTGTGTGGTACAGGCACACTACTGTAATGGACTGCAAACACCTGCAGAGAGTGGAGAAGACTGCTGAGAAGAACTAGAGTCCACCGGAGAGCTGCATCCATCATCACTGACCCACCACCACCTCCAACTGTTGGGACTGTTCACACTTCTACCCTCAGGCCAAAGGCACCTAAGTGTAAAACGCAGGACTTCCAGATGAAAGAAGCCCTTCTTTCCCTCAGCCATCAGATTCCTAAACAGCTGGCAGGAGTCTACAATCATAGACTACCCCCACTGTTCACTTCTTCAGTTCACTGTTTGCATTTTCATTTCATTGTTTACATATTCACTTTGCACATGTATATTTACACATGCATTGCTGAAGGTTGCACATACAGCTGATGTTGCACACCACTCTGCACAAGATGCACACAGTTATACTCCTGCAGAGCTGTATTCTGTATAGTATAGTTCATATTTTTGCACAGTTTATTTGCTCCATAGTTGATATTTTTGTTGTATTGTATTCTTTTCACATGCTGCCTTTTTAAAATTACATTTTATTTTGTCATTTTATTTTGTCAGATGCTGTGTGTTCGCTCTCTTGCTTTTAGATCAGACAATGAGACAGAGTCTGTCTGACACAAAGCTGTGAAGTACAGACTAAGAAAAGCCATCACACACTGGACACCTTCTATTTCTCTGCTGACTCCAGGCAGATGTGGCTAGGCCTGCAGCACATGACAGACAACAGGGCCAGTCATGTCTCAGTCATGTTAGCTTTGGACTATTACACGTTTGTATACATTTAGGTCTGCTTGTCTGCACCCACATTAGAATTAAGACCCCCTCTATTTGCTGTTATTCTAGTCAGATGCGAATCAATGTTTGCCAAAAAATAAATAAATAAAAAAAATCCAGCCCTTAACAGAAAAAACACAAAAAGGAAAGCAAACTGAAAAGTGCATAAATGATGGCAATGCATACTAAGTAAAAGGGGATGAATTAAGTTTGACATCCGAAAGCTCATCCTCAAGAACGCGCCAAACTGCCTCACACTCAGCAATGCTCCTCTCTTATATAAGTCATCCATCAGTATGTTGAGTTTGTGGTCTGTGCTCATAAAATGCTTATAAAAGTACAGAAGAAAATCTGTTCTTCCCTGACCCACTTAATGCTCTAAAAGTGCAGAAATATCACAATATTTAAATTAGTGAGACATGAATAAATAAAAGTTAGACAAAAAAAAAAAACAAAAGCCTTGTGTAAGGTGTAAAAATATCCTTTTGAGAAACAGAAAAGTAAATGGTGTGAAGGGGCCTGTCAGTGCACAGGGGGCAGGCTTGTATCACCCTGCAACAGTTGAAAAAAGCTACAATGGAACAGAACAGAACCTTGACTTTGACAAATAACAGATGTAAAAGGCTGAGCCAGAACTTTGAGTGCATTTATTTATTTCAGACACAGACGTAGGATACAAAAGTCCAGATGCAACAGTGTGTTTTTGTGAAACTGTCCTTGTCTGACAGACACCTGGAGCTGCAGTACAATCCGGACCACAGAAATCATTTTTTTAATTACAGTACAATTCTTATGTCATGCAAATGTTTCAGGCAGAAATCTTTTATGCATCTCTTGTAGTCAAGTCAAATGAAAGCGGCTAAATCTGGGCCTTTATCATTCGCAAGAGTAAAATATTTTGCAATAGTATAAAAGTATAACAGTAAAATATCAAAATGAATACAAAAAGATTAAATTGGGCCCAAAAAGCAAAGCTGATGAGTTATTTTTACCGAAAGAAAAATGGTTTGTTCATCCTATTTTTTACTAAAGGCTCAGCTTTTGTTGATTTGTGAAGCTAAGGCTCTGTTAGGCTCAAATATAATGTCCAATTCTCATAAAGGTTGCAGTAGTGTACACATAAGGGCCTTTGTGAAATTGAATTGACACTGCTCCCTGATATGATCTGAGTTGGTAGGTTCTCAGTGTCTCTCAGTTGACCCCAAACACAGCAGTAAGTGAGCAGCATCTTGGTTCCAGACCAACAAGACTGACATTATGGGGTGCCCAGCACAATCCCTGTTCCATAATCCAATAGAAAACTGTGAGGTAGTGTAGGCCTGAGCAGCATGAGTAGAGGTAGAAATCAGGGCTCCGAGGCAGTAAGTCATGTCCAATGGTGAAATTTATTTACAGTGCCACCAAATAGTTACAGTTCTCCTTAATCCAGTCACAGACCTCTCTCTGTTCCCCCCTTAAACACAGCACACACCTGCCTTTTATGCAAAGGCCAATCCATTGGCCTGGTCCACATGACTGATTGTGTGTAAGTGTGATTCTTAACTGAATATATGTATGTGAAAATGATGCAATGTAAACTAATAGGGCAAACACAAACAAAACCCGGGATATGTGAGTGCAGCTCATTAGTAAACTGAGTTCTGAGTGTGTGTTTGGTGTGTATTGACAACAGAATGGATATATTGGGACAGGGACAAGTGACATTTAGGACTCACTTCGTCACACTCCCCCCCCCTTACAGAAGTCACTCCTCATAGGAACGGGACAGGAAATCAGCCACAATGTTTTTATTGCCAGGTCTGTACCGGATTCTGAAACGAAAGGGCTGTAAAGACAGGTACCATCTTGTAATTCTTGCATTACTGTCCTTCATCCTGCTCATCCACTGTAAAGCACGATGGTCCGTTTCCAGGATAAATTCATCTCCCATCAGATAATATTTTAATGTGTCCAAGGCCCATTTTACAGCTAAAGCCTCCTTCTCAACCGTAGAATACCTTGTTTCTCTTGGAAAAAGCTTGCGACTTATGTACTGTACTGGCCTTTGTTCTTCTCCTTCACCCTGCAGCAACACCGCTCCTAGCCCCACTCCAGATGCATCTGTTTGCACAATAAATGGACGAGAGAAGTCTGGACATTGCAGCACAGGTTCATTACACAAACAGTTTTTGAGGTCTTTGAAAGCAGCGTCACATTCTGGAGTCCATTTGACTTTATTAGGGCTAGATTTCCGTGTCAAATCAGTGAGAATGGCTGATCTGGCAGAGAAATTTGGGATGAAGCGGTGATACCAGCCAGCCAAGCCCAAAAATGATTTAACTCTCCTTTTGGTTGATGGAGGTGGATAGGCAGCAAGAGCTTCAATCTTACTCACCTGAGGGCGAATGACACCACCCCCAATGATGTAACCCAGGTACTCCACCTCTGGTTTGGCTAGATGACACTTCCGCGCATTCATGACCAGTCCAGCCTTGTGGACCCTTTGGAAAACATCACTCAGGTGCTTAATATGGTCGTCCCAGGTTTCACTAAATACCACAATATCATCAATGTACGCAGCTGTGTAACTGTCAGCTCCTCGCAAGACTTCATCCACCAGCCTCTGGAAAGTAGCTGGTGCCCCGTGGAGTCCAAAAGGCATAGTCCTAAAACGATAAAGTCCACTAGGGACTCTAAAGGCAGTTAAGTCTTTACAAGTCTCTGTTAATGCCAATACCCTTTACATAAATCCAGAGTAGTGAGATATTTAGCATTACCCAAACGTTCAATTAAGTCATCCACTCTCGGCATTGGGTATGCATCAAAGAAGGAAACAGCATTTAGCTTTGAAAAATTTATACAAAATCTTTGTCTGGGGTCATTCTTCTTAGGGACTAAAACAACAGGACTACACCACTCACTTTTAGATGGTTCAATAACTCCCATAGCCAGCATGTCTTCCACCTCTTGCTTCAGAGAAGGCATCAGCTTAGCTGGGATTCTAGAGGTGGTGTCTCTGATGGGCTGTTGGTTGGGATCACGGAGACGAATGTCATGTTCGATCAGGTCCGTACAACCTGGCTTGGTGCTGAACAGGCTTGGATGGATGATGTGGTGTAGCTCCTCCTGTTGGTCTGAGGACAAATGACTGATGTCTGGAAGTGACTGCTCCTCCTCTGATGAGGGGAAAAACTGCTCCTGAGATTCCTCCTCTTCAGCTACAGCGAGCCCACAACTGCATTGAAGATGTTGATCTGTCTTTCCATTCTCTCAATAGATTAATATGAAAGGTTTGCAGTTTCTTCCGTCGGTCTGGCATGCACAGTTCATAAGTTACAGGACCCACTTTCCTAGTAATTTCAAAAGGGCCCTGCCACTTGGCCAAAAGTCCACTCTCCGAGGTTGGAAGCAAAAGTAACACTTTTTGTCCCTTTTGGAACGAACGTCTGCGTGCTGCCTTATCATAGTTCAGCTTCTGCTGTTGCTGCGCTTGCATCAGGTGAGTATTAGCCAGCTGTTGTAACTGTTCCAGTTTGTCTCTCATTTTTAACACGTAAGATAAAACACCACATTGTTTCTCTGGGTTAGGGCCCTCCCAAACTTCTTTGAGCACATCCAGAGGGCCTCGTACCACATGACCATAGAGAAGCTGGAAGGGGGAGAACCCTGTAGAGGCCTGTGGCACTTCCCTATAAGCAAAAAGCAAGAAAGGGAGCCATTGGTCCCAGTCAGCTCCTGAGTCCTCCACAAACTTTCTCAACATGGATTTAAGGGTTTTATTGAAACGCTCAACAAGTCCATCGGTTTGTGGATGGTACGGAGTGGTTCTGATTCCTTTAATCCCCAGCAGTTTATACACTTCTCTGAGCAATGTGGATGTAAAGTTTGTGCCCTGGTCGGTTATTATCTCCTTGGGAATTCCCACCCTTGAGAACATTTGAATCAGGCAGTTTGCAATTTGGCGGGCTTTAATTTTTCGGAGGGGGAAGGCCTCTGGATACTTTGTGGCATAGTCACAAACCACTAATATATATCGGTGGCCAGCGCTGCTTCTCTCAAGCGGCCCAACAATATCCATTGCAATCCGGGAAAAAGGTGTGTTAATGAGTGGCATTGTGATGAGAGGAGCCCTGTCAGACTTTTTATTGGGGGCAGTTAACTGACACTGTGGGCACGATTTACACCACTGGACCGTATCTGAAAACTGTAGTGGCCAGTAAAAACGGGATGCCATTCTAGAAAATGTCTTAAACTGTCCCAAATGTCCTGCCCAAGGTACAGAGTGGGCTAGATGCAACACTGTAGGTCTTAAACTCACTGGGACCACTAACTGGTCTCCAAGTTTGCTGCGTCTATACAGTTGTTCACCTTTTAGGATAAACACCTCTCTCACTCTGTCTGTGACCTCTGCATTACTAGGAACACATTTGGCAAATAAGGGAGCTAATGTGGGGTCCTCATGCTGTAGTTTAGCTAAATCACTAGGAATGACCATTAGCTCATCCGATTTGGGTGTTGAAACTGGCTCAACCATTCTAGTGCCTTTTATTTTCTCCTGTCTCTTCTGGCTTTTACTTTTCTTGGAACCTTTTGTAGAGCTCTCACTACCAGGAACATCACTGTTTGCAAAAGGTAAGTCATCCCTCTCACACTCCTCACTCTGACACTCTGTCTGCTGCTTATAGCTGGCCCTGGTGAACACACCCATGCTTTCCTCTGAAATAACAGTATCTCCTTCATTCCCTTTTGCTATTAGTTCCCGTAGAATAGGTAAATCCCACCCCAGTATTACTTGATAGGGAAGTTTGGACATTACCCCCACTGGCAGTAAATATTGTTGACCCTCAACTTGAATGTTAACATTAGCAATAGGATAATCTTCATTATCCCCATGTACACACCAAACTTTCACTTTTCCACTAAAAGTGACATCCCTCGGGAGACAGTCTTGTCTAATGAGAGTGCGGCTACTGCCCGAATCTAAAAGAGCAATGTGTGGCTTATCATCAATAAAAACACCAACAGTTCTTTCATCTTCATGAATAAATGGTGACCCATCTTCTGACAGACACTCAGGTTCAGGTGAAAAGCACATATATGTTTTGCTGACCTGCTGCTCTGGACATTCCGCTCTAATATGACCAGTTTGACCACAGGAATGACATATTACTGGGCCTTTGTGTTTAAACTCTCTTAGTTTGGGGCCTGTACTGTTTGTGAAAGGCTGTCTTGGGGTTTTATTTTTGTACCCACTCCCCCCACACAGGTTTACTCACTGAAGGAAGAGTAGCAAGGGATTTATTGGGAACAGGGTTTCTAAAGGAGCGTCGTGCAGCCAGGAAAGCCTCAGCCATCTCTGCAGCTTGTTTAGATGTTATGGGGTTGCGCTCCTTTATCCAAGTGCGCAGGTCCGGGCTCAGCACTCTCAAAAACTGCTCCAACACAATAGCATCCCCGATTTGCTCCTTTGTTTTTTCCCTTGGAACCATCCATTTGTCGTACAGCTCTTTCAGCCTTGACTGGAACTCCTTGGGGGTCTCATCCTCCTTCACGACTGTGGACCGAAACCTCATCCTGTAAGTCTCTGTGCTTATTTCATACTTCTCCAATACAGCTCTCTTCACTTTCACATAGTCCATAGTCTCATCAATGTCCATAGCCACATATGCTGCTCGAGCTTTCCCATTTAACAGTGGGGCCAGGTGTAATGCCCACTCCTCATGTGGCCACTGACAAGCTCTAGCTATCCTCTCAAAAGTTGACAAATAATGTTCAATGTCCTCATCTTCCTGATATGGCTGCATTTTAGGACCCTTCCAACTTGCACCTCTCACCATACTGGAGTTAAGAGCTGGTGAAGTGGGTTCCTCCAAGGGCAGTGCAGCTGCACCCCTCAACAGCGACTGTTGCTCCTGGCGCTCTGCTTTCACCTCCTGTTGAAGCTGGTCCACTTGGTGCTGCATCCTCTGCCATCGATCCTCTTGTCTGCGTCTGTCCTGCTCCCAATTAGCTTCCCGTTCCTTTTGCTGCTGCATTAAGCCCCGCAGCAGGTCAGAGATTTCCACCAAACTGCCTGGGTTAGGAGGTTGCCCTCCCACAGCACCCTGCAGATCGTCGTCTGAAGTTGTTATTTCTGGAACTTCACTCATTGTTTGGGGCTTTCTACCTCGTTTTGTAGCCATCCTGTCTTCTACTTGCCTGGAGCCACCGCTGCCACCATTTGTGAGGTAGTGTAGGCCTGAGCAGCATGAGTAGAGGTAGAAATCAGGGCTCCGAGGCAGTAAGTCATGTCCAATGGTGAAATTTATTTACAGTGCCACCAAATAGTTACAGTTCTCCTTAATCCAGTCACAGACCTCTCTCTTCCCCCTTAAACACAGCACACACCTGCCTTTTATGCAAAGGCCAATCCATTGGCCTGGTCCACATGGCTGAACCACAAACAAGGAAACATTTCCCCCAAAATGGTACAGGCTGATGATGTCATAATGACATCATCAGTACATAACCAGGAAGTTGCTGGGCAGCTCCTCCCCAAACCTTTCCACATCACCATTGAAACAAAAGATGAGGTAAGTATCAAAAAGATCAAAAACAATGAAACAATCTGATCAATTAAACAAAACAATAAACCAATGAAACTGATTGTGTGTAAGTGTGATTCTTAACTGAATATATGTATGTGAAAATGATGCAATGTAAACTAATAGGGCAAACACAAACAAAACCCGGGATATGTGAGTGCAGCTCATTAGTAAACTGAGTTCTGAGTGTGTGTTTGGTGTGTATTGACAACAGAATGGATATATTGGGACAGGGACAAGTGACATTTAGGACTCACTTCGTCACAAAAACTTATGGGGTGACACTTAAAAAAAGGCTGTTTCTGAGGCAAAACCTAGAAATGCAGAGGAATTGTGGAATGTAGTCCAGTGGTTCTAGGGCAGTTTACAGTCGCCAGAAGCAATACAGATGTATCAGCTTCTCAAAAGTAGTGCTTACACAATGATATATTAGTTCAATGATTAACAGGAAAGCAAAATCTAAAGCATTTTTCAGTTTATGCAGTAAATGTTTGAGTTTGTAAAGTATACGTATTTTAAGCTTAACTTAAATACAGGGATTCGTGCAAAACACATTATGGCACAATAAAGAAACACACACTGGATTTCTTCAGGTCTGCTCTTGCCATGCCTGAGGACATGTCTAATAATAGATCACATGAGTTATTCATCTATATTGTTTACTTGATAGGTGATCCGTCACAGAGGTAAGAAGTCTGAGATAATGACATGTGGAAGACGTGATGGAAAACAGAAAGAACGCAGATGTGAATGTGACACCTGTGCAGATAGACCTCCAGATCACTCCACAACTATCCCTTATGTTGAAGCCAATCTACTCAGAATGTGACAAACAAAGCAGCGGAGGAGCCAGTGTGTAATTAGCTTCATGGCCTTCCTTCCAGGCTATTTATAACATCACTGCTATGACATGTCTAAGCTCATCATTGGCACTTTGCTTCAAGACAAAGTGATTTGTGTTGCAAAATTATGTGTCCTTAAACTCAGTTAATATTGTGCAATTTAAAATAAACAGCTGCAGTTCCAGTTGAAAATCCAGCATAAAAAAATCTGCACATTTTTATACCTTTTGTGTAGAAAACTGTGCTATTCTTTGTACACTGCACAATTTTCCTGGTTACATTGGCTACTTGAGATAATCGAACAACTCTCTTACAAGCTTCTCATGTGGTGTCGGGTATGAGTCCAGCATGAGTTCAGAGTCAGAAGTGAAAGTGAATCTTTTTATATGCGATGACAACTGCTACAAAAAACATTTCATACATGGGCCAACTCTTTTATCAAAAATGGAAACAGCTGTGGCTAACACCCTTCTTTGCTTTTTGGACACAGTACAAAATGTAGTATTTTTTCTTCCTGGAAAATGAGCTTTTATCACAACAAGACAGAAAGAAACCTGTTTCTTCAGAGTTTTTGTCTTCTCTTCTCATTTCCGCCCAAGTGAGGATTCTTTATTGTGCAGTCAGTAGGCTGCAGTATTTACCTCCACTATTTATAATTGTATCAGCTTGATGAAACCAAAAGCTGATGGGTACTCTGGTAAAGTATACGTATTTATGGCATTTCCTTCTCCTTGTGACTATGAAAACTGACCTGTGCTGTGCTGCTTCAGTGGAGGCTGGTCTACACTGCAAAGATTTGTTTAATTTGACTGAAATGTAAAAGACATAAAAGCCCACTTTTTCTGATTTTCCAAACTTGTCTTCACCAGGCACCAGGCCTAACACAAGCTGAGAAACATAATTAAAAACCCCAACTCTTCATAATTCCCCTCTATGCACCCGCAGGCATGTTTGGATACTTCACACTGACTTAGACCCTAAATAATAAAATGTAGGGCTGTCCTGAAAGCAAAGTGCAGCTCTTTACAAAAGCCTGAAGAATACTTTTTTAAGGTCTCGTCATGGACTCAAACCAAATTAGCCTTGGAGATTGGTCGTCAAATCAAGATGAGTTGGGACTATGATTCATCATTGATAACCCCTCTCAGTCTCCTTCTACAAGCTGATGAATCTCCTGTTTTCAGTGTTCTGTACAAATTTTAGAGCTGTTGCCTGGAATGTATCTTGTACTGGTGTTGAGCTTGACTTGACACTGAACAGCAAAACTGTTCCAGAGCAGGTTAAGATCCAGATAAAGGATAGAAACACAGCCCACTGACCAATCAGAGATAATAAATAAGCTGTCAAAATGAAGAAAGAGTGAAAAAAGTATCTGCATAAGCTGCAGCTGACTGGAACACAAACAGTGTAAAATAATATCCTATCAAGTCATAAGATTGGCTTGTTTCAAACTGGCTTTACATGTTGGAATTTTATTGACATCCAGTAATCAAACGACTTTGGAATAATGATTTAAATTTCCATTTAAACAGTAGACTCAACACTTTCACTTGTTCATTTTGTGCAAGTTCAGTTTCGTGTTAGTGTTCTTGTGACCTCTTTTAAACCTGTCCATGTGATTGATGGATTTGCCCACTCTGCCTGTTTACACATGAACGTGCTCTCACAGAGAAAAGCTGTGTTAACTCAACAAGCTGCTCACCTGCTTTGTGATGCCGCTGATCTAGACTACAAGACTCTGATGGGAGAAATTCACACCAATATCATTAAAAAGTGTCTGAGGGCATGATCTCAGGTCTCCTGTGTCCTGTCCAGGACGAAGGGCCGTCCACAATTACAGAAAACAAAACTAAAAAATCCAGAAAAAAAAGCTTTAAAACAAAAAATAATGCCAGAATCTCTTAGAAACCAGTCTTGTGGTGCTCAGCAGTGTCAGGCCTGTTTCATGCTGCTAACCTGAGTGTGACAGCCACATTGCCCGGTTTCCCACGGCAACATAATAAGTGTTCACTGGCTGTTTGAGTGCCGCACAGCAGTGCATCATGGGGATTATCGCCAGGTAGACCATTCTTCATGAATACATGCTGTGTATGCTTCACAGCCAAACACACAGAGGGGCTTTTCAGAGCTGCCGACGTCACCGCAGCAGCATTTATTACACTGTCAGCTTTTTACTGGAGTGATTTCCTCTGGCTTCACGGGAAATGGAAATATTTTCAGGTTTGCCGCCATTGTAGTGAAGAAAAATCTTAATTATTAATGTGTGATTCCACAACAAAGCCATTTTCATCTATAAATAACACATCAATAGGTATATATTGAATATGTTTTATGCAAATTATGATATTTGGGACTTTTTTTCCAGAAGTTATGAACCTTTCTCCAGATGCCCAGATATGTGTGCTTTATTGTATTTTGGTGTGAACTGATGATGCAAAAATTATGTTATCAGCAGGAATTAGAGAGTGCTCTTGAATGCACCACCGGTGCTCATAGAAGGGTGGAGGGCAAAAAACGTCCTCAAACCTGATGAAGGTCAGAATGGACTGAAACGTTGTTTAAAGAAATCAATCTGTAATACTCCTTCTCCAACACACCTGTTTAATTTTCAGGTGTACAGAACATGAAATTTCAACCTTTCTCCAGAGAAAAGTGGTCCTGACATGACCTTTTATAATACACATACTGAGGTCTGGACCTCAGTGACCTCAATGCTGCCTACGGCAACAGTAGCTCTATAGGTCGATAGGTCTGCCTTGTTTAACCTTTGTGTTTCAAAACGTGAGCGTGAGTTAGTTACTGGAGCTGATACTGTCAGAATGAAGCTAACATGGACAGACGCATTTTATTAAGTATTAAGTTTGTGGAGTGGAGTTTAAATTTGATAGAAAGGGGTTAAAGGTCCAAATATAGTAAAATTTTAATTATATAAATACTATCATGTATGAACAGAGACCAAACACCATCTCCTGGTCTCATCTGAGGAGCTGACTGAAACGCATGCAAACCCTCTTTGACTGTTTGGGATCTGGGAATTTTCAGAAGCATAAACAGAAACCAATCAGACCAGTGGTGAAGTCACCTGACACTTTTGCAAAAAAAAAAAAAAAACAACAACAAAAAAACAAAGATTACCATACCATATGACAGGTCAATAATAAATGGTGTGTCTAAATGCCAATCAATCTTATTGATTAGAACAAACAATAACTTAATAAGAAAATACTTTAAAGCAGACTCCTAGTGATCAGCGACCCATTCTGTGAAGATTTGTAAGGTGTTCATAAATATTTATGTGGTCATGTCATTGAGTAGATAATGGTCACTGTAATGTGGAAACATAGTGTGTGAGCAGCAGTAGATAACAGTCACACTCCACTGGGGTCTGCTCTGAAGTCATGTTCCAGTCAGTCAGACAGATAAGGCCTACTGCCATCACCAGGAGATTGTACTATCATGATCTTTACTTTATAATTTAGTTTTAATACTCCACAAGCCAAATCAATGGTTTTAATGCAATGTTTCTGGAAGAGCAGATGAAAGTATAAACATATTTCAAATACAGAAAATACAAATGAATGATGTTGGAGCAAAAACAGCTGCACACACCTGGTTATGAAAATGAAAGGAGAGGCTTTCGTGATATAAAAAATTAAAATTAAAATATGACTTGGTTGTAAAGAACCATTTAACTTACGGCACTGGATAAAATGTGCTCAATATTTCTGGTTGAAATGTGACTTGGTTCATCTAGTGCATCTGCAAGCATTTGGTCTGTGCCATTTGCTTTACTCTCACACAGCAGAATGGATGCTATAAAGCCAGGCTAATTATTCATTAAACAAACATGACCCCCAGCATTAATACTGCAGCAGATGCCGCTTTATCGTCTGCACTTCCAAACACATCATATCCTTGTGCTCTCATGTGATCGACTGATGTGGATAAAAAGATCCAAGTCCGTGGTTTAAGTCACAGTCAGAGCTCCATATGTCGCCTTGTTGATAAGCCATCCCTGACTGTGATCCCTCTATCTCCCACTGTCTCTCTGCTTTCATAGTCTTCCTCTGTGTGTTTCTGATGTGAGGCTCTTTTTTTTAGATGATACTGGTTGGGACAGCACGGTTCAGATTTGATCAATGAAGCGTCCCAAATAAACATACCATACTACTCTGGTAATCCATCAGCTTTGGTTCTGAAAGTGTGATACTAAAAGGTGGAGCTTCACACTGCTCCAAAGTCTCCAGGAAACACAAAAATTTTAATATTTGATCAAAAGAAGCATGTCTTGTTTATATTCAAAGAAGTATGGATATATTTAAGCTGTTTCTGCATTTGTGTTGTGCATCAGTGTGTTTCATTTGTGGTGAGAACATGTACCGGTAGTGAAGAGTAGTCTGCTCATGTAGTTAGTCTTCATTTTCATTAATAACAATTCAACTACTGAAAACTCCTCTGAAGCACAAACCTCTTTAGCTGTTACCCAAACCAAACCAACCTACTCAGTGGAAGTGTGCTTTATATCCTCCTCTACCTTTCCCAAAATTCACTGGGCTTGAGTCTGATTGTCAGCTTCACTTTCTTGGCTTCATTCTGCTTTTATCGCTCTCTGGCTGCCTCCCCTTCTTCATGGGTCACATTTGTTGCTTAACGGGTTTTTAACCTCTCTCTCTGATCTCTTTTTCCTTTTGATTCATCCTGCTGCTTTAGATTTTTTTTGATTCAAAGTGTGTTTAGGTCACAGGGGCCGGAATCAAACAGCAGCCCTGAGACTCGACCCCGAGCGCAGGATGGAGAGTGGAGAGAGCTCTGTGAGTGTCATTAAACTGCACTGAGGAAATAACAGCCTGTGTGGAGACTTAGGCCTCAAAGTTCTTGCCTCTTTTCTAGGTGTGTGTGACAATAAAGGAATCGCTGTAATTAACGCAGCAATGCTTTGACCAAGTTAAATTTTCAAGCTGCAGTTTTTCCTCAGTGTATTGACTTTTAGTACAACTTATCAGTATATAAAAATTGGAAAAAAGTACATTAATCCTTGGATATATTATTACATTTCTGAATCATTATGTACTCTTTGACTGTCTCTGGATGTATTAACACAATGCATTGGCTGATTTTATTTACCTGTCAAGACTTCCTAATTCTTAATTTATACTAAATTAAGAATCAGTCTGGCCCCTGTCAATTTGAGTCGACTTCCAGGAGGCAAAACAAATGGACGCAGATTAAACTAATTCTGAATGCAACTGGATAGACACAAAAACTGAATTCAGCAGCAGTACCAACATACGCACAATAAACTGCCTCTGGACACAACTAAACATAATGCATGAAGCCCGTCTCATTTTAGACAAACTGCTATTATGGGATTAGTGATGTTAACAGTTTCATGCTCTTGGTGCAAATAACGTCAACTAACTAATAATTACCACTTCTGTTGACAAAATAGGTACAGCGCAAAAATAATGGTTTATGTCTAATGTTTTCTAACAACACTGCACTTGTTGTCTACTGTACATTAAAGAGTGAGTACTGGACATCTAGAGCTTCTAGCTTAGACCGCTGCTCCTCTGACGGAAGAGATAACTTTTTTCTAGAATTTTGAGTTTAGAAAACATAACAAAATGTTTGAAGGAAATGTATATACCTCAAGCCCCTTGCATTGTTAGATTTGTCAACAGAATTTTGTTAAACCATTTTATTCCAGATTGTCTCATCAGTCATTTATCATTTTGAAGCTGAGAAATAATGCGGATACAGTGCCTTGAAAAAATAGTTGCCCCCTTCCTGTTTTTTCAGTGTTTTTGCACATTTGTCATACTTAATTGTTTCAGATCATCAAATAAATTTAATTATCAGACAAAAATAACTCAAGTAAACACAAAGTTTTTAAGTGGTGATTTTATTTATACAAAAAAGCTATACAAACCTATCTAGCCCTGTGTGAAAAGGTAGTTGCCCCCCTTTTTAAATCATGAATTAACAAATAAGAAACAATGTAATTGACATCTATCAGTCTAGAAAGGGTTACAGAGCCATATTTAAAGCTTTGGGACTTCATCCAGCCACTGTGAGAGCCATTATCCACAAATGGAGAAAATGGTGAACCTTCCCTACTTTTTCATGGCACTGCATGTTGGATTTCACATTTTGATTTTGAATACTTCAGTTGTGCTTAAAATGGGACAACTACAGATTTCTTGTATTCTCTCATATTAACACACTGTCTGCTAACCAACCATTTTGTCCATAGCCAAATTGGTTTATGGCAATGCAACGATATTTTTATCTCTCTCACAGCTAAAGTACCACTTTCCATAGTTTTCTATCTGTTCTTCATACATTTATTAATGTTAAAAAACTTCCAGCACGACTGAACCAGTTTTATCTTGTGTATTATAAAGTATATAATATATGATCCTTCGGCTTTGTAATACATTTGGTAAAACTCAACCCCATGGAGCAGCTCATAGTAATCAGCTGTGGGAGCTAATCTAGAGCCCACAGTGGCAGATAAGACCTCAGTGTGTTATTTAGAGTGCAATAAAGAATGGCTCCCAGTTCCCCATGACACTGAACTGGGAAACAGTACAGATAAGGATGGAAATGAGGTTGAGCGTTGCATGGCTCCTGCTCTGAGAAACAGGGCATGGGAGATGTTAAAGAGTGAGGGA
>JAWCTZ010001283.1:0-21302 GCA_036850595.1 Rhyacichthys aspro | reverse complement strand
TTTATAATGATATATGGCTTAATTAATAGATCACATACAAAATGAGGAATAGGTTGTGACCACCCCTCCCAACCTGCTACACTCCCCACCCCAGCCCTGTGTTCTCATCCCATTACAATGCACAGATGAGATAAGCATGTTGTTTTCTGTATAGATCAAAGACCACCCACAAAGAAATCAATAGTTTTTATCTACACAGGCAGCCCACTCTGACACTGCAGTCAGAGATTAGCACTTTTACATTCACATTAAAAGTCATTGGAAAACAGATGAATATTTACCCTCTAATGTAAGTCAATTGTTATAAACACAATAATAAATGCATAGTAAATGACTATATAAATAAATAACGTTCACTTTTCTTTACAACTTTTATTTTATTTTATTTATTTTTGTAGAGATGGGGGCAATGCAACCTAAGAAAGCTAGAAGAATACCTCATTTTACCTTTTACACTGAAATTAGGTAAACAGTTTTCCCTTCTCTGTGAAGATTCTCATTTTCATCTTTGGTAAATAAATGCAGCATCTTTAACTTTTTCACCCTGCACTGCCTCACAATGGGGGAGGACTACTTATTATCTTCTTTTAATAATTTCCATCTGGCTAATGAGTGTGTTTTTTTTTCACTTCACCCAGAGGCACTGTTGTTTGTATTGTTGTATTTCATCACTTGGTTAAATGTTAATTGAGTTTTTCATATCATTTGTGCTGAGTTAATGTCTCACTCAAAGGATTTCTCCCAAATTAGCTATAAGGGTCTCTGCAGGTGCTGCAATTCCACTCACACTGCAAAGCTCTGCGCATAATTGCTTGTTGTTCAACCATGTTTCTTTGTATAATAAGCCGTCTGTTAGATTTGGAGCAGTATCAGGGGTCCATCCTACTGGCTATCATAGTTTTTTTTATGTTGTCCAAGCTCATCATCATATGCACACAATGTAATAATTGCATCAGGGCATTTTTCATTTTATGGCTGCATTCTGCTGAACAGTGCATACTGCAGATTCATTCTATCTCATTAGATCACCACTGTTTAACAATCAATCAAATGCATCTTTATTTCTAATACAGCCCTAATTGCTTCAACTACACTCTTATTAGCATACTATTCAGCATTTAGCATAATGGGAGATGTGTGTGTGTGCATGCCAGGCCAGCAATGGAGAAAGGACATTTCAGATAAACTGCATTTAACAACATAATTTACATTGTATCTCGGCACCTTTTAAAAGCCACACAGGAGAAGAACAAAGCAACAAAGAGAAAGGCTTTCAAAAACAAACTTTTACTGTAGATCCTGTTCATGGACAGTTTAAAGTAGTCTACCACTTTCACACCAAATATGAGACCTACAAAGGTGCATAATCAGCAGGTAGTTTTAATGTATTGGGGAAAAGCTAAAAGTGCTATGAAGCTAGTGATGCTAACAGCAACAACAACTATTTATTTATTTATTTATTTATTTATCATATGTTTGATCATCCTCAACCATCATTATTACGGTTTATCCTTTCAACACAGATAATGACCTATATGGCCTGGGTTAAACTGGTTGACAGTTTTATGTCAGTGGGATCTAAAAATGGCCCTCACGTTTGATCATAATGAGAAATCTTGCTCCAGGGTTGCAATCAATTAGCCAAAAGAAATTAGCATTGACACCTTCACAAACATTAGCATTAGGAAGCTTTATTTACAGACTGCATCACTCCATGATTAATGATTCCTGTTAATGAGTTGGGTCACATTCAGGTCAGCAAGGGTAACAAAATGTGCAGTGAAGGCTTTATTTAATAGAAGGCTATACAATTTTGATAGTTAGATAGGTAGAAAGTTTAGGAAAAGAGTGTGGGAATGTGTATAGGTCTTTTCAGAACCAGTATCATTAAATTATTATTTATGATCAGCATTTTGGTTGGAAGTAATAATATATTTCTACTCACATTTTAACCTGTATGCTTATAATATTTATGAAAAACTATTACTGTAACTGCTGTTGTTCCAGTTGAACAGAACAGTTGTAATAGTGTGGAGGCCTATCCAAAGACAACAAAGAGCAGTCTGCAATGACAGGCAGCAGAGGAGTTGGAGAGACTGGCTGCTGTGAGCGCTGCCTAAGTCGTGCTCAGGGCTATGAGCATGTGACTAAGACAGAGTAGGTAATGCAGTGGCAGCACTTCGTAATTGCTACTGCATCAGCACCACGTCTTTGGTGTCATCCAATTCATTAACTATGCATCCGCTCCCTATATACTGTATGTGGTGAAGAATTATTACCATCTCCCCTGTTTTTATTATCCCATTTCAGATAACAGTTAACAAGCTGTGGATGAAGACTTGTGGTTGTGGTTTTATTACATGTTAGATATTTTTGAATGAAGGATCTATTTAACAAAAACATTAACAATATTGTTTGTTGGGAAAAAATATTATTTATAAACTGACCAATTTTTTTTTTCTCATCCATTTTTATAGATTTTCAACTCCTGTTTCTCTCTCTTTAGTCTACAGCACCATTGTGGCAAGCAGCCCAAATTACACAGACACAGTGGGAAGTTTTGTTCAAACAGGACCTCCCCAAGGACCCTCCTCTGAGGTAATATGTGCTTCTGCCTGAAGTTGGTGTTGCTCAAATAGCAAAGAGCAAAACTGCACAGCAAGCAACAGTACTGAAAAGTAGCATGGCATGAATAAAAACATAAATGCAAATGCAAAAAGTTGTATCTAACTTAAAACTTATAGGGCACACGTAATGGTATTTACTTGTCACTCAGTTACTTGCAAAATATGAGCCCATGACCCAAATGACTCGAGAAGCACTTAATTTAAATGTAACATAATAGTAATAATAATAATAATAATAATAATAATAATAATAATAATAATAATAATAATAATAACAATAAATAATAAATAATACATTTTAAGGACAAAAAACAATTTTAGTTTTAGGCTTAAGCCATACTTATGTTGTTGAACATTTTTACCTCCAGCAAAGTGTAAAGCATGTATCTTCCCAGGCACAGTTTCTGAAAGTGTATCATTCCAAGTATCCCCAAAAAGAAACATGTTTTCTACAAATTATGCTTTGAAATAGTATGACGTATTCATCCAGTTATATGCACTTAGGTTTAAAACAAGTTTGCAGTTTATTCAATTTGAGCTGTTATCAATAACCCATACCGATGTCTGTCTCTGCATGATTATTGCATTAATAAATGTGTGCGTGTTGATGGAGTATTTGCCATTTCTATTCGGAAATACTCGCTAAAAGCCAAAAAAGTGTAGCCTCTCTAGTCCACACTAACCTCTTGTCTGTTTCTCCCTGGCTCCTCAACTTGCATTGTCACCCCCATCAGCCCTTTCCACCTCCTTTCCCCAAACCCACAGGTCCCTTGGGCTACCATTTGTGAATTCATCTTTGCCCTCACAGCCCCGCTCAGCTGTCACATCACATCTCACACGCACAGACAGGCAACTATAACAGTGTTAGGGCTTTTCATATTCCGTACACCAAGTTTCTACCTTGCACAGTACCAACATGCTATGTCTATTTAACCACCAGCACCACAGTTGAGCTCATCCTTTCTGTTTGTGCGTCTTTGGCTTGTGATTCTTAAGAGATATCTGAAATGGTTCCTCAGTGCTCTTAAAACTCAAGGCCTCAAACTCCCTTTTCAATCATTACACGCTGTTTTCATTTCAAGCACATTCAGAACAGCTTCTTTAAAAAATAATTATAAGGAATTTTAAATGAATCATCTCAAAATCAAATAAGTACTTTAATTTGGACCAAAAATCAACACAGAGCAAGCATGCTTAAAGTAAAGCCTACAACGAACCATATTGGTAATGGGACACTGTGATGTTCAAATCTCGCAATGTTTAAATTTAAAATACATCTTTCATCTTCATGTTTTGAGTTACTGTGATTTAATTTGCTTGGAGTGCATAAAGAGAGCTTCAAATGTACAAAGACAGCTACAAATGTACAAATGGAAAGTCTTTCTGCTGACAACAAATTCATTACACTTGGTTAAATATGATAACTAACTACATCAGCCCACTTTACTGTATGTGAGAATGTATCTATTTCTGTGTCCATTTGTGTGTCATACATTTATTGTGTTTTGTCCCAAATCTTAAAACATTAAAAATAATTACATAACAATAAAAAAAAAAATAAGATTAAGAATAAGCAATATTGCTATCATTGCATGTAAATGCATTGATTCCAATTTTTTACCCAGTTGCAAAAAAGTAAGCCCTAATACTTGTGTATCAAAGGGTTAATTTCAATCAGTAATCACATTAATGATCAAATAGATTTCATTATTTTAGACTGATGCATTCTTAGAGATATAAATTTAGTGTCTGAAAAGTTTCCTTTTGGACAACTGCCAGAGCATGTTGAGCCAGTGAACCGTGCAGTGTGGTGTCCTGTTCTGCTGATATTCATTTTTACTGACAGTACCTTTTCAAACCCCTCCTTTCATCTATTCTCTTGGAGGCAGGTTGTTGAATCACATCCACGAGTTTTCAGGTGTCACCAAAAGATGTGACTTCAACCAACTGCCCCAGTTCAGTGCAATAAATAAAAATATTGAACAGTATAAAACAATACCACGGTGTCACTGACTAGAGTCAGTGACTGACTCAACTTGTTATTGAACTGCGGAAAGCTGACAAATAATAAAAGAGAGATGAAAACACAATATGTCAGTTCTTCAATTTCACGGCACACTGCCTTGCATCATTGCAGTGTATCCCTATAATAGAGTCTTTGCGTTGTGAATAGTGATTACCTCTCCTTCAATGCTATTCTGCTGCTCATCTTGCTGCTTTAAGGATTTTATTTTAAAGAGTGGCATCTCATAGCTGACTTCCACCCATTTAAACAAGGACACCTCAACATTTGCTTGCTTGTAAGTCTGTATGTTTGTTTATGTGCTAAAGCATTCATTAAGCATGAATGTGACTTTGTGTATAGGTCACCAACAGCCTATCAAAGAGGGAGCAACAGAAGCAGGTGTCATTCTATTTTATCTTTGTATTTGTTTGCATTGTCAGTGTAGACTGGGATACATGCCACAAGAACAGTCCTCCAGACTACAGTGAGGAAAAGAGAAGAGGGAGAAACACTGTGGCACAAGAGGAATTAGGCAGACAAGGACACCTGTCAAACTAGCAGGCTGGTAGCCCAACAAGGTCTTACAACTGTGGTTCGATCGATATTGAGCCAACGCTGACATAGACAGATCTAAGTGCCTGTCCATGCATACCCTGAGCCACAACTACCACTATTTGCCGATTAGCCTAACTAACTTATTTATGTGTTCACTTATGCCAGCAAGAAAAATGCCTTGCATCAGCATTGTGCTGCTGCACTGTGTTTGTCATTAGGTTTTTGATTTCATTATGGGACATGAGCATGATTGATGTGTGGATGAAGTGGAAAAATGGTGATGCTGCATAGTAAGGACAACTCACCTCCACAATAAATTATTTATTACTATTTGCATAAAGAATAATGTGAACATGTTATATACTGACGCTGTTTTAGACAAACCAGTGATAACTATCAGCCTACAAATAGTAAATACTGACTCATTGTGTATTTACATAATGAAAATGATGCACATTGATATAAGCATTTGAAACAGGCCTATAACAGGAGTAAAGAGAGCAGTAGTTTTGTGTTTTCAGAGACAGAGGCAAATAAAAATGCCCACTATATTTCTTAAACTCACCAGCATAATTATATAGTAATTATTAAATACATTTAATAAATAATATGTATCAGCACCTATCCAGTACACATAAAGCACACATTGTAAACCTTCATAGAACTGCTACACTTACTACACAACTACTACACAGAAATCTTAAGTGGCACTATAAAGATCTTGCTTTGAACAGAAAATAAAATATGAACCATTTTTGATCATTACATCATATAATATTGCCTCTGGGGACCACTACAGACAATAAGAGACAATCCACCGTAAAAATGCTCCCTATAGTCTCCAAGTAAGATCATTAATTTATAGCCTGATGGAGTGAGTAAAGAGTCATTTTCTTTTATAACATGGCGTTTGACCTTTGCATTAGGCTTTGATGCTGAGTCAGAACATTATTCTAGGTTATTTTTTGCCTAAGTGGGCTCTGCAGGGCAGGGTCTTCAGAGAATGAGCATGACTGATGACTTGCTTCGGATGTTCTTGCCATGTGCATTTCTGTTTCTTAGACCTAACATAGAGATTACTTCCGTATCACTTCTGATTAAATCAGATGTTCGCCTGATGCTGCACTGTTCTTCCTTTCTCGTGATAGTTCTGTCACATTCACTCAGCATTACGATTTAATTCAGCATAGCCCCAGCTCACTCCTTAGTTTTGTTCTTACAGCTAAACATTAGTTGTCACCCCATTTGGATGAATCTGATCACATTTGCATTTCCTTTCGCTTCTTGTGTATTCTTTACCATTCTCCAGTTGAACAGAAATGTCAAGCCAATATTTTTCTAAAGCCAGACAGCCATACTCTAGTGGACAGACTAGTGATGAGTGACAACTCTATGCTACCAAATCCCTGAAAATAAACAGTGAAAACTTGTACTAATCTAAAAGCTTGAGGATGTTGGCCCTGTAAGTGCCCATCTAATGGGCAGAAAACAAAATGGAGGGGTCACACATTTATCGCCATAACAAGTCAAAAAGATGGCTCAGTGCTCAAGGGAACTAGTGCACTCATTAATAATTAATGGTGACATAATCAGAAACAGACATGTTGTCAGTTACCAGATTTGTTTTTTTTTTTTTGTTTTTTTCTTGTTGTAGTGTGAATATGCAGGATACTCATGGCTGCAGGGGAGGGCATCTTTGCACTTCTTTTTACCACTGCTCTTTTCACATCTTCCCTCATTGCTTCCTGCTGCATTGTGTAATTGTACACAATTCTTCAGCTCTCCAAGGCAGAATGGGTGTCAGACAAGGGTCATTAGTAACTGTCTGGACATTCTCTCAAGCAGCACCCACTGTGGGAACACTGCCCAATATTAGACCATGCACCCATCAGATTGCGTTTCCTTCCAGGTGATGATGGCTGGCACCTCTGTTGACAAGTGGAGATTCCATGTTCCCACAACCCTGGACACCTAGCCTTCAACACACCTTCACTCATCCTTCAGAGGCTGGATGGATTAAATACAGAAAGACTGGCTGGTCTGCATACTGTGTGTAAAACTTGACTTTAAGTAAGGGTGAGGGTCACCAATTAGCCTGTTTCCTTCCCATTAGCTTCAGACAACGGGCTAGCTTCTATACTAGTACTATCATGGTGCGGCATTTTATACAACTGACTGCAACACTTTGTTACAGACACCATAGTCTAACATCCAATCAGAATATCAAAAGGACATGAAGTGTTATATGACAATAAATCATTTTCTCCTATGATGGGAAACAAAGTGGTGATAATACCAGGTCCCCAGAAATCTATGAGATACATTATCTGATTATATTGTCTAAAGTGTGATAGTTTGTCCTTTAGTTCTACTGAAAATAACCTCTGTGTTTTATTGTTTAAACACACATATGAATCAACCTTGCCAAACCTTTTTTTTTTTTTTATCTGCGTAACATAGCCAAGATTAGAAATATGTTCAAAAGTGATGCATAAAAATGTATCCTAGTATTTGCCACATCTTGGTTGGATTCTTGCAATTCACTGCTTCAGGAGACCCACATGGGACTCTGTCAGCCTCCCTTCACTGGCTTCCCAGTGTATTCAGAATTAAATCCAAATGTCTTCTTCTTAATTACAAGGCCCTAAGTGGTAAAGCCCCTATCCTTCTTTGTGAATATTACATTATATCTTGCATATACTGGACTGTTTGCAATTTATGCATGGAGTTAGTCCATTTACTGAAAAATAATAATTAAAAAAAACACTGCATCTAAAATGTTTCTTGTGACTGACTTGTGTTAAATAGAGGTAATGTGTAGTGGAAGTCACTGATCTAATAATTATCTGTGCTGATGCCTCTTACTTAATGTAAAAGGGCAGGAATCCTATCAAAGCAGACGTGCAGCATAACAATGTGTGATCTGAGTGGCTGCTAGTCCAATTTGTGTCTACTTTAATTATACTGCCCACTTAAATTTTCCTAGATCCTCCCTTGTTTGGCACTCTAAGGTAACTGGTTTTATGAGTATCTATTGCTATGGCCCCATAGTATTATAATACAATACAATGCCCCATCAAACAATGTTACAGAAAGTAGAGGGAAAATCTAAAATCACCAATACTGCTGGATGTGTTTCAAAATGGAATTACATTTTGTCCTTGACCGATCCCTAAGTTTATACCAGTCTCTCTAAAAATGATTTAATGTAATGATACGGTTAAGTCAACTAAAGTAACTTTGAAATAAAGATGAGTATGTATTTAGAGCTCATCCGCTGTAAGGTGTCCTTCTCTGGGCATTCAGCCAACCTTTGCATTTATGTATGCTATAGCTCACTCTCACAACCTTCAATGTACAGTGCCAGTATCAAAAAACTCATCTGGTGCATTAATACTTGGTGCAAACTTGCTTTTTCAACTTAAGTTTCTTTATTTTGGCATAAGTCGAGTTATGCAATTGCCAACTAACATGCATATATTCAGACATTATTTCGTTGCAAACCAGCTACATTTAGGAAGCAATTGGTATGAAGAAAAATCTGTCTGAAATATGAATAAAAAATAGTTTAACAAACATTTTTTGAAAAAAAAATACAACACATTTTCTAAATGTTAGGCTGGTATTTGTTACTGTTACTGACCTTGATCTTTGCTTTCTGTGATAGGTCTTGTTAATAGATTACTCTTTTGGCTGCTCATAACTGTGGAAACTTAAACGATAGAGCAAACATAAGGGCTAGAGATATATAGGGGTTGTAAACCACTATTAAAAGGCTGATGAGGGTTAATGTCAAGGTTACAAACATTATTAAATTATGATTTTTACAGATTACTCCTGAAAAACCCAATTACTGTCACCCTCTGAAAAGGTCAAATTGGGTTGATATATGGTGAAGGCTTTCTCACAAATGTGGCTAATAAAGCACAACAGATGAGAGGTCTACTGCTAAACCAAAGTAATAATGGTTATTTCTATTCCACTTTTTTTTTTTTTTTTTTTTTTTACAAAAAGACATACTCTGATTTTATGTAAATAAAAGAGTTCCTGCTTTCCTTTCCCTGTCCTGATATGTGTATAGGAACACTCTGTACAAAGCACAGTTCTGACAAAGCATCTTTATTACCTGCTGTTGTCTTTAATGACTATAATAATGAATAGTTAAATGGTAGTCCTGTCTTTTGTCTATTGTATACTGCATATGTAGACCATATACCATAGTGTCCTATAGTTATTTTAATGTGACTCTTAAATGCTCCCTTTACAGCTTTTTTTGTCTTGCAAGACTTTTTTTTTTCAGGTGAGCAGCCTGAAGGTTCTTAAAGTGCCAAAGGCCCAACCAGTTACTGTTTTTGAAACACATTGTTGTCCTTAGCAAATCTATAACCAAAATAAAAGAGCCATACTTTCATCTCCACAGGCCCATCTCAGAGGATGCCTTACTAACAGATGTCCAGGGATTACCACCTCTCAAAGGTCTGGTGCTATGCTGGCTCTTTCTCCGTGAGTTTTATCTACTCACTCGAAAATGTCAGATATTTTTAGCTAAGGCTAAGCGGAAATGTTGAATGAATGGACCTCAGAGAGCATCACATTGAAGGTTTTCATTCTCACAGATCTTTATTAGTGGGTTAGTGAGATTTAAAACAAGACCAGGGTATTCAGGAAATTCAATACCAAAACCGCTTTTTAAACACCATTTTCGTCATATATATTATGTGTTGTTTAATGTCTTGAACAGTATGTAAATTTAAACACCATCTGTTTACACAATGGCTCTTTGCCATGTGCCTGTCTAAAGTACAGACTGAAACTGGCACAAGAGAGCCACCCATTAAGTCATAAAATTTAATTTTTTCTCTGAGATGTTCATGTTCTCGGTTTTCACACACACACTTTCCCTCACATTAGATAGATAGATAGATAGACAGATAGATAGATAGATAGAGAGAGAGAGAGAGAGAGAGAGAGAGAGAGAGAGAGAGAGAGAGAGAGAGAGAGAGAGAGAGAGAGAGAGAGAGAGAGAGAGCGACTGAGAGACAGAGAGACTGAAGTGATTTTATAATCCACAACTCAACTCAGATTATACTCAGATTTAAATTGGCTAACCATTCTCAAGCCATGACATTTTACATCAAAAGGTCAATGGTTAACTTAATCGTGACATCATGCTGTCCTGGCACAAATCTTGCTTATAGCTATAGGCTTGGCAAAGAGCAGATATTTTGTCAGTATTAATTTCTTTTCAGATCAGTTTCTTTCAGTCTTCTTGGCAACTATCAATAGACTGTAACCATAGTTGAATCTTATGCAGTGGCAGCTGGTAATAAGAAATTTAAACATTTGAAATCGATTTACAAATATATACACTCATTAGAATTGCATAAATTCTTTCATTTGGCAGCTTGCAAACTGACACTTGGTTGTGTTCAAGAGTTATTTTCATAATTCATTTACCTACAAGGTTAGGGTCATTTTGGACAAAAATGAGCCATTAATTTAAAATGTAGCAAAGTAATATGCTTTGCCTGACCGGAGGTTGGATCATCCCTCTCCAGCTTCCAGAGGAAGATACAAGTCAGCTGACTGTAGATTTAAAGAAACAAACAGCCTTATCTTTACTGTTTATCTTGAATTCACCAGTGGATGTATTAAGTTGTGCATGTGCTTTGTTGGTCGATCTATTATTTGACAGATGAAAAGAATCAGTCACAAAGGATATAAAGACGTCATTAAATTCTTTGATTGGCCAAGGATGCAGCTCCTAGTATCCTGAGGCATAACTTGAAGAAGCTAATTAAAGACCAGCCTCAGGTCACATGTATTGTCTCATGTATTGTCTCATTGACATCCATCAGACTGGTGCCCAGCCACCATAGAGTACACTATTTACAGCAGAGATAAACCCAAGAAAACATTTAAATTTGAGATAATTTATTTAAAACTGAAACTACCACTAGGCACATAATATCAATCAACAATATGAATTTTCTCTTTTTTGTCTCCTGTGCTAACTTGGATTTATGTAATATACCAACATCTAAGCATCAAAGTATTGGGAAGTTATTGGGTGCTTTGAATTCCTTTTCTGATTTTTGTCGTCAGCTTGTTTTGATTTTGTTTAGTTTTTGTTTCAGCTCTTGTGTACATGTCTACTCTCTGCCCTGGCTCCTCCAGTGCAGCTGCAGGATCTGAGAGTCATCTTTCAGGTGATAGTAGTACCATGCTGACAGAGGAATGAGAATATAGTCAATGAACCATGGCACCTCTGGGTCAGATTCACTGACATGGCTGTCCTTGGGTTGTTGTTGAAGGGGGACTTCCATAAATGGTCACATTTTTCTTTGTCTGAGCTTCTCCTTTTTCCCACTCACACTCACTTTCACCACCCACAGGCAACAACAGTGGCTTTTTACAGCAGTAGCTTTGAGAAGTCTAATTACTATAACTTCACCTGCGGGATCCACATTGGGTAATAGAGAGCTGTGATTATTGCTGTGATTCATCCTTCACTCCATTGCAGTTATGTGACATGCTACATGTTTAGTCCCTTAAATGTCTAGGCGTCTTTTTAAATAATTATTTGATTACGTTTTAATGTATTTTTCTAGGTACATAAAAAAAAAACTTGAATCCAAAATCCTTTCTATTTAATAAATACTTAATGTGATATCATCAGAGGATGAGTCCCATTTAATATATATATATATATATATATATATATATATATATATATATATATATATATATATATATATATACATATACATAGTGTCCTTAGGCTTTTTAGCCCACCTCTGGTCCCAAACTAATTACAAAGTTTGACCTAAAGTGTTTTTCTTTGGAAACACAAAGACAATGTGATTGACACCTGCCAGCACACAATGCATCCCCCTGGTTTTCCATTAAAGCAGATTTTTCAGGGCAAGGCTGTCTTCTCTGTCTACCCTAATGGACTGCTGGTCTTTTGTCCTTCAAAATCAAGAGGGTAAAAAAATCAATGCTGATTTATTGTAGCTTTGTGACCACATATACAATGGTGCGATGTGAGTGGCGTAGGAATGTCGCATCACTCAGGGTTGGGTTATTGAAGACTGGCAAAGATCAATATCCAAGACAGAACATTACTGCAATAATAAAACACTATTTTATAAAAAAAATAAAAAAATAAAAATAAAAAATCAATTTTGTTTAAAAATATATGATTTGGGGTCTTAACAATAATTTGTATAATACTTTTTTTTTTTTCAAAGCAATTCATTATTCATTTCTGTCTGTCTTGCATTCTGGGTTATTTAAAAACAGGGTTCAGATAGTTCAGGTGCCTTCTGTGTGAAGACACATAGGAGTGACAAAATTGAATAGGGATTAGGGTCAAGCAAATTATCTTATTTTGGATTAGGAAGGCAAAGTCAGAGCTCTGTGCTAAGTCAAATCAACCTAATTTTTGTATTTTGTCTATCATTGTGTATGTGTCACATATTCCTCAATAATGTGTCCTCTTGGATAGCTGTGCGCTGAACCAGATATCAACTATAGAATCTCTAAAATAAATAAATAAATCACTGAAAATGTTTGGAATTGTCTAAATTCTAATCCATCCTTAAAGCTGCTTTCTTTAAGATGTTCTAATGAACACTCTTTACACTGGTTTGTGCAAGAGTCACTAGCACAACATTTTTATGTAATTTATGTGGCAAGCTCAATAGTCCAGATTTGAATCAAATCTGATCAAAATAATTGATGTCAAGGAAATGTGTGTCTTTTTGTGCACATTTATGGCCCCAGGCTGTCAGTTCTCACAGGAGAGATACAATAGGAGCTCAAAGTTCATGCAAAGATGAGCACTCACCTCTTTGTACTTTCGCCCTCTGGTCATAATATTCACTGCAGGAACAGATACAATGTCCCTTCTTTATAATAGCAGAACTGACATACCTGATGTTTAATTTAAGCAGTTACCTACTTTTCAAAAAGATTTTATTTTTTCAGCGCCAAAGGACATTAGCTGCCCTCCTAAAATCTCCATCTGTCCAGTCCCATCTGTGAGGAAACAAGACTTTGGTCTCTTCTTACTCACAGGTGAACTTGACAAGTGATCAAGGTGAGCAGCCACCTGCACTGCTCCAGTAGCTGAGAGGAAATTATTTATAGCCATTATCTATACAGGAAACACAGGAAATATAAAAATGGTAACACTTTATTTTAAATACACAACACGTTTATAAATAAGCTATTTATAGACACTGAATACTCAAATTGCATAGAAATTAACAATAGCTTATTATTCAATACAAAAATATTAATAACAGTGTTTATAGCGTAATGATAATTAGTTATGTAGAAGTGGGGTGCACAACAATGGAGTGGTTAGTAGTCTACTGTAGGGGTAAGCAGTAGAAAACTAAGGAAATAATGAATTATCTAGTTATTGATACCTAATAGTGTATATTTATTAGAATGTTAACCATAAAATATGTTGTTACAAACACTTTCAAATTACAAAGGTAGAGTTCTTGTTTTGCAAATAAACATAGAGAGCAGATGAATCAGTGTTAATTTGTGTTTGAAATGTACAGTGAGGACAAAGAGCTGTTGGGCATATCATTTTCTAATGTCAGCAAAGTGCCAACACTGAGACAGTTCATCAGAATTTCCTCCTAAAGTCATATTTCCACTGACTAAGCTCTATGACCTTTTTTTAATTCCACTGACTAATCCAGCCATGTTGCTGTATCATTCAGCACTTTTACCATTCAGCCGACACAGACAGTGCTGGAGAAATTCCATCTGGCCTTTAAAGTAGTACATCACTGCATTATTGAAGATTTCTTTTTGTTCTCTTAGATTCTATTAAACAATCACTGTAAAGTCGGAAGACCTTGACTTTATTCAAACATGTCTTGTTCATCTATGTTCAATATGAACTTTAGAGCTCATTTTGATGAGATCCTTTCTTTCCTCTCCATAGTAAATGAGCAGTTATTATACATCAGACATACTAAGAAAATTATGAATGACTTTCCGTAATAGCAAGGAAAGACTTCAGGTATTACTTTCTTTACAGTGGGGAATATAGTGAAAGGTCAGAGGGGTCGGAGTGGTAAATTTGACTTTAAAACTTGTGTAACTGCTTTTTTATTGCTAGTTTATTTCTTTAATAGCGGTGAATCCTTCAGAGAATGGCTTTATTAAATATTTAAAATGCTATTGCTTCTGAAAGTTGCTGTGGGCAAACTAAACAGCAAATGATGTGGGATCACACAACCATTTTTATTTAAACAACTTCATCTTAGAAAATAAAAATTCCTCTTCCGCTTTTTTAGGATTGGTGATGTGCTATGGCTTATGTCGGTCTAATTTTAAGCTAGATTCCGAGTTTATTCATCAGATTTGGGATCTAATTTGGAAAGAAACAACATAACATGTGAGATCCACAGTACTAACTCACTGAAGTGAAGTTTTAAACCCCATGGAGGACCAGACTGGAGCCTTGTGGCAGCTATGCAAAACAGAGCTTTATTTTTAGCAGTTGAACAACAGGAAGGAGAAAAGGAGGCCAATTCTACCTGGCAAGATATGTAGGAATGATGACATGGGCTCAGTGGAGTGGAAACCGAGCATGGGGGGCTAGTACAGTTTGATAGGTTCAACACTGTTGGGATGGAGACGGGGTGAAACGTAAGGTAAAGATGAAAAAAATGCAGTGGAGCATTGACGGTGGCCTTAAGACATAGGACACATGCCTGAAAGTTCTTCTGATGTTTACCCACAGGAATGACGTGTATTGAAAAGAGCTGTTCAGTGAGTGCAACACGGGTTCATGCAAAAACATTCCACACTCACAACCCACAATGTCAAGTCTGTTCATACATCATCTACAAACACAACCAGGCATGTAATACATTAGCAATTATCATTTATGACTACAAAAACATTATGTTAGCCCAAGTCATAACATTCACAGACAAGATCTGATCTGATTGCTGAATGAATTATGAAAATGTGACCTTTTACATGTTGTTGACACGCTCAAAATATTAAACAGAATATTCACATAGTCAGAGCAACTTTATATATATATATATATATATATATATATATATATATATATATATATATATATATATATATATATATATATATATATATATATATGCAGAAAATGTTCCCTGATGAAATATAGGATGGTATTGTGAATCAACCATTATTGATTAGTTTGCTAAAAAAGTTTAAAAATTATAGTGGGATTGCATGTTGTATGTTGTTCTTACAAAATGAGTGTCTGTATCCCTTTTTTGTCTACCTCCACTTCTCCAGGCTTTTGTAGATATTTGATCACAGCTCTCAGTGGTGGCACATGACCCATTTGCTGAAATCCCAAACTTGGCTAAGTATTGCATTTGTGGAACTGCACGCTTGAGATACGGCTCATCTAAGTCAGAGCAGCTTTTCAGGCATTCGTTCAGGACCCAGAACCCAGTGAATTCAGTGCTCGTCTGACAGGATGCAGATGCCTGCAGGGTTTGGTGAGGCACTCTTTTGTAGCTTTGTTGTTAGTTTTGTACTGTTGTGCTCCTGGCATATGTGTTTGAAATAACTTGAACTATTTGGCACCATGTTAGTATTTACTTGGAAAAAAATATACAGCACATACTCTGTATAAACTGTTTACAATGCATTTTTATTTGTCACACAACCTATCATAACACTGTGTCAATAACAGCAAATGAGATGCTTCCTGCCTTTGAACTGTTGCCAGAGAAAGAATGAAAATGTTCCATGTGACATTCAACAGTCTACAATGGGTTGTTTAAAAAATACAGAGCACACTAGGCATGCTCTGCATCCTCAATGATCACAGGAGACACCATTGTCTTGGCTTGTGTTTTAGCTTGTTATTTTTTTAGACCACCTGTATCCCAAGCTTCAAGGCCCAGCAGTACACCAATCGTTTATGTGAAGCTCTGCCAGTTCTTCAAATGCAAATAACATAATAGGATATACTAGTGACACTACTAAGAGCCTGTTTAGGAAGCATTTTTGTAGATACAGATTAGTGAATAATTTAATAGCGAATCCAATCTGCAAGTCACAACGGTAGTGTATGTGTGTGTTAACTTGGCTTAAAAGGCAGTGCTGCAGGGGAAAGCATTCTCTTCTTTTCATTACAGGGGCAGATTGGGAAATGGATCAGACTCTGCATTCATTAGTGTGCACACAGAGGCGTGATTACGGGCACAGAGACCTCCAATTCTTCACGTGTCAGGATTTGCTCACGGGGAAGTATTTATCAGCGGTGGAATGAGTGTTCTCCATCATAAACATCTTTGATTTGAGCTTTCATCCAAGTATGACAACCATTAGCAGTTAAAAGGCATTAGGTGCAATTAAAAGAAATGATGGGGAGGTAATGACTAGGTGCCCAGGAGCTATCACCTCGACTCGATGTGTCTGAAATATGCATAAGGAGCAGAGTGTGGTGATCAGGTTCATGCTCCAATTAAGAGGAAATGCCCGCAGTAACTGATAAGTTACAGAAACTGCTGTGATGGTGAAACCTTGGAGGATCAATGGCTGGAGTATAAGCTGTTGGTTTGTAATGGGCTGATCTGTAAATGATTACTCACTGTTGAAGAATAGAAGAAGATCATTTCATTGAATTCACTGAATTTGTTGAAGGCCATGATTTGTTTACAGCCACATACTCAGTTTACACCAGTTTGCCTAAAGATGTGGCAGAGATCACTATTATTTGAGACTAAAGCATCATTGGAAAAATTGTTGGCTTTGAAGGATGATAATGTATCTGTTGAGAAAACTCCCTCTGATCCATTTCATGGTCATTTTCACCAGTGGTCACTTACTGTTTACTGAAATGGAAATGGTTTACTGAAATGAAAAGTTCCAAGCAGCAAAAAAAGTGCATTCTCTGGGGCTATGAAGATGTCTTATGCAGTAACATGGAATTACCTTTTTGTATTATAATGTCAAGAGTAATTACCTTCAGAATGAAACTGAGGCTAAAGTAGAAAAACGTAAAATGCAATATGCTAACAATATGCACAACAACAGTACCACATTTACTGCATTCTGTACATTTTGGAATTCTTTTGATTTCTTTGAGTTATGTTAAATAGGTCACACTTATTACTTAATGTGCTGACATTTAGTCTTACCTTGTCATGAGATACAATATGTTCCCTGTGGTTTGCATTTTAAGGAGTGAAAATCCTTTTGGCTGAGGGTTATACCATTGTAAGAGTGTAAATTACAACATTTTTCTGACACTACTCCATGGGTAAGAGAATATCGAAAAATCTTTTTAAGCATTTTGATAACAAAATTATTTGGCCCTTGATTGTTCCCTTCGTATATCATACAAAGATTGTCTTAATCAAAGTTTTATGAATCATAACACACAATCAGCTAATCACCACGCATCAGATTTTCCACAATTCCTGTGTACTTGTGTGCTTTTGTTGCATCAATAAATAATTCTGCCGATCAGAGAGCATGACTGAAATGTAAATGAGATTTCGAACTCTTCCGCTCCTCTGTAGCTTCTGGTCTTCCAGGGAGTTATTTTTGAAGCAAATTTGGGTCACAACTTGCAAGGTGTTATTTTTAAACATCAGCCCCTTTAACCAGTGTCTCAGCTACAATAAATTCAAGGAGGCTTCATTTGCATTTTTAAAAGGACAGCCTGGAGCACGATCTTTCTTCTTTTTACCTAAAGTCATATTCTTTTCTATTATCTTTAGCTCACTGACTGAAGCAAGTTATTTTGAGAAGGCTGGCCAAGTTACTGTGTCTGGTTTTGCTCAGATTCATTGTAATGTGCCATAGTGTTATAGAGAGTTATAGTGTTTAGAGAGCTGGTTTCAGTCTCAATAAGAGTGAGTTGCATGCCACTGTGCGTCACACAGATGAGCTTTAATTAGTTTCTGGGTTCCACGTTATAATCTCCATGTCTATATTTGGCTGTTGAAACACTTCTACTTTTCACATTTGTTCCAGAGTCTAATTTCACTATTAGTGTTTTGGCTATGGTGACTGACCACACTTAGGCATCAGGGTAAATGACATGCAGCAAATGACTTCCAAGACCACAGTCAATGTGTCTGTCTTTGATGGCTTTTCCACTTGACCCCTTTCCTATTACAACATTTGACAGAGCAAGTATTTAATATTCTGCTACTATTCTGGGCCTGTGAAAAATCCAATTAACCTCCTGAATTTACTGGATTATGACACAACCATTTGGGGTTTCAAATGCCTTGTTTCATTTTCTAAGAATTTCAAAAGTCATTTTAGGAAAAGATTAAAAAAAGTGAATCATATATTTCTATAATTTATATACAACCATATTAAACCAGCAATCAATGTGTCCTTTAATCAGAAATGCATGTCTTTTCCTGATGTTTCAATTCATTTAATTTATTTATTTATTTTTGATAATTGATGTTTGTAACTAACTTTATAAATTACTTAATGTAATTTTACAGTTCATGGAGTCAAAAGTATTGCATCATGCAAGTGAATGCAGTTCCTTTTTCACAATAAGTGGTAAATAGCATGCATTTCCATAGTGCTTTTTTTGTACCCTTCTTGGGCACCCAAAGGGCTTTACGGGCTTCCAGTCACCCAATTACCCATTGACACCTTCTGCCCTGGGGAAGACTGATGAAGAGGTGGGCTGCCATGGCACCAACAGCCTCCCCGACCACCACCAAACACATCCCTACAATCACTCTAACACACTCATACACCTGCGCTGTGGCACTGGAGGTAAGTGGGTGAAGTGTCTTCCAGTTATTGGACGTCCTGCTCTACCTTCAGAGCCACAGCGCCCCACACATCCATGCATTAATGTTACACCATTGTGTAAACACAGAAATGTCTGCCATCTCGGCCCATTGCATGGTGTGTTAACATTTTGTCAACAGCTATTTCCCTGCTCCATAGTGTGTCCAATTTACAGCTCCACATATTTTATTTTCAAACAATAACACATTGCTAAGTTAAATAGCAAATTAGAAATCATATTGAAAATGACTTGCTGTATTTTATTTTCCATTGCATTCTAAATTTCATCTGCCGCGCTTGAATGATGCTCCCTTTGAGAGCTGAGGAAAGTCATTTGTGTGAGCTCCATCCATTCGTACATAACGTCTTGTTTTTTTACATTTTGAATTGTTTGTGTAGTGTGTTTTTGTTTTCTTTTGACTAACACAAAGCTTCACTTTAACAAGTTGTGTTCAGGTTTAACTCGAGGCAACAAAAAGTGTACTCCTTCAACTCATGTCCATTCAATATCTGATCTGATTCTCCATGCAGCTGTCTGCAAAGCCAGGGGAAAACACGCATTGTTTATTCACCAATCACAAACAGAAAGTGACAGAGGATATTCCGCCACAGTGGCCAGATATGTAAAATGTCTCAGAATGAGTTTCATTGTGTCCACTGCCAGAGTAATCTGCAAGTATAATGGACCTGGGCTTATCCAAAATAGGAATACTATTAAATGAATTTGAAAGAAAAACAAAACAAAAATCCTCTTTATCATTGTTCCATTGTGACGAAGTGATTCGACATTTGTGGGACAATTCCTTCATAGCTTTGTGTATTTGACCATGGCATCACTGTCATATTAGAACCTCAAAATGGATGTAATTAGAGCTATTGTACTGGACAGACACACAATTAAATGATCCAAGCATATAGTTTTTTTCCTTGTGAGAGATTTTTACTGTATGTCTCTCATCGGACCAGCAGCTCTGTCCATCTAAAATACAGTGAAAAATACATTTGTTCATCCATTTACTTGGGGAGGAAGGCTTTTGTGTGAGATAGCCTGCAGTTCTAACTTGAAGGGAATAAATATAGCTGAGATCTATGTCTTAGCTTAACTTCTCCACTTAAGATGAACTCATAAGTGGAGCCAAGTCGTGGCTGCAGTGTTCATCTACTTAAAGCAGCCCAAAGTGTGTTGACCAGATCCAACCTGAGGATGTGTTTTATGGCACTTCAAAAGATCATTCCTGTTTGCCGTGGGCAAGCGTGCAGTACATGACCATTCCATCTTCACCCTGCGCTCTCACTTCCCTTCACTCCATCGCTGTTGGAGCTCATTATGAGGGTTTAGGGACGGGATGAAGTGCGCAGTATGTCCCGAGGAGGAACCCTCTCTTCCAAAAGCATTACCATAACCCAGTGCATCTATCCTCCAGGCGCACTGGTCTGCCTCTCACACTCTGTTAGCACTAGTCCTGAGTTGTGTGTGTGTATTTGCTATTATTAGGTGGAGAATGCTGGAAGGTATAGAAAAATGCCAAGCAGGGCAGTTATTTTTAACAACTGGTGCTAGGCCTTGATCCTTCTTTTTCTCTTTTTTGTCCTGTTTTTAATGCACGTGCAGTGTGCTGTTTTTGAACCATTGTACTGAAGCTATGTAACTGTGAGGGATGCTTTATTGCAAAGGAGCTATTTTTAGAAGACATGCACCACCTTTCAACATTTTTTTTTCTTTCAGGAGCAAAGAAACTTTAAAGCAGTTCCTTTAGAGAGTTTTGTGAAAATACCTTTACACAATCAGTGCTCTGTTACACTGCAGTGATGCAGTGAAACAGACAAAAACATGTAATCAATGTAATCAAATTTTTATATGCTAAGATTAAAAAAAATCAACAATTTAATTATGGTGTGTGTTTTTTCTTATTTGTAAAGTGATAGCACTCAAGTCACTCACCACCCGTCTCCAACACCTCGTTATATGTGTTGTCAAGGCTACCACACGCAAGTCCAGCGCAAAACATTGCATGTCCGTTCCATTTTTAACACTGTGGGCTAATAAGCCTATAAGTCTTGCTTGAGCTCCTGTGTGATTATTAACAACTCACCAGATAAAAACAATGTTTTATTGACTAATGGGCAGTGGATAGTTGAGGTGTATATCTTTGGTGTCTTTGGTGTGAACACAATGTGTGTGTGTGTGTGTATATATGTATGTATATATATATATGAATTTTTTGGTGGATACTAAAGTAGGAAGAGGGAACCTTAAAGACATTTTACCACCCTCCAAGGAGTATCTTAAGTTTTCTAAAGCTAAA